>CATKHJ010573457.1:0-12262 GCA_949750685.1 Vernicia montana | reverse complement strand
GAGCCCAAACTTGGTTCGAAGATTAGTGATTTTATCCTTGGGTAAATTAATCAAAAGATTAATAAAATTGGAGTCAAATTGGGTTTTTCCTTAATTTTTCCATTTAAAATAAATTAGGGTGGTGACTCCCGAATCCTTTTCGAAAAATCAAAAATCAATTTTCTGAGGCGATAGCCGCTTCCAATCGTGAGCACCAAAACCCGTTCCTTAACCTCCCTTAAATATTGCTCTCTCCTTTCCTTAAGGCAATCCATTTTCCCACGAACAAGGGGAGGGGCGTTCGGGCGAGGCCTCACATAAATATTTAGTCAAATGATTTTTAGAAATTTTTATATTATTAAATTATTTGGTAAGAAAATTACATTTAAACAATGTTTTAGTTGTTGAGTTTATGTATGATTGATGAGTTGAGGTTGTTGATAATTATTGAGTATGGAGGCCTAGAGGGGCAGTTGAGTTGTTGTTGATTGTTGTGAGCCTTGTGGGATTTTTAGAAGTTTTTGTTTATTTTGTTTAAATAGGGAAGTGTCTTAGTTATATGGGAGGTTTTGCTGAAATTTTGATAGAATCTTTATAGTCTTTTGAGTATAGTTTTAAAGGTTAAAGTTGGAATTGTTTGTATTCTAATGTACTTTATCTATTGTCCAGTTTAGGCGTTTCAGGCGTCTTCATAGCCACCAGAAAATAGGCGTTTCGAGGATAGCTAGTTAGATCCGTCAAGTTTGTGAGTGATACTTTATAATATGTTTTCCTGCTTATCATGCATTGCATTTACTGTATGTAATTATATATGTATATAATTATGCACTATGACTACATAAAGACATCTTATCATCTGGTTGTGAATGTTATATTAAGAATTATGTTACATATTATTTATGGATGTTTGGATGGGATTAGGATGATGTAGGACCATACAGGTTTTTGATTATGATTATGAGTATGTTATGATGATTGAGATATGATTATGATGATGATGTTTTGGCCCAGTTTGAGCTGGTCTCACTGAGCCCTATGTTTGGATAAGAGAAATGTGGCTCGATTTGAGTTGGTCTCACTATGGCCCTATGTTTGGAATTAAGAGAGCTAAAGGAGGGGGATTAGCTCCCTATATTGAGGTTTAGTGTGGTTCTTATAGACTAATTCCCATCATTAGATGATTATGTGATTGATTATCTATTTAGTACGATGCATGTGCATTTTTTTATATAGACTGATTGTAAAACACCAGGTTTGTATATTGGTTAGTACTATTCACTGAGTTGAGGCACTCATCTCTATCTCTTTATTTTTCCAGGTTGCAGGTTGAGCTTGAGAAGTAATTTTAATTGAGTTGTTCCTACCTTCCATCCTTCAGCAGTGAAGTTTATTTTATAATTCAGTTACATAATTATTTTCATATTGATCTTTATGATAAATTCTAGAACTCCGCATTATTATTTATGTTATATGTATTTATCTATAATATGGTCAGTTGTATGATTTTGTATGTGTATGATGAGTTTAGAGAATAGTTGAGCTTCCTCATTCTTATTTATGTGATGTTTTGTTAAGCAGGAACCTAATGATGATGATGTTGATGTGATTGATGTTTGTAGAGCTGAGAGGTAGAGATATGATGTTATATAAAAGTTCTGGTTGACAGGTGGGCCTATAGCCCTTGTTTTTTTTATAGTTACAGCTGTCATATTGTCGTTTTATCGTTAAGTGGTTATTTAGGCTTACTACGGGTTCTAGAAGCCTTATGCTTTCCAGTTCCCTAGTGTCAATCATGTGCCCTTTGGGTTCGGGTCATGACACAACATATGTCTCATGGCATAAGAGTTTGAGCAAGATGAAATTGAGGTAAACTGTAAACCTTATACATTTGATGAGTTGCAAGATGCATTTGATGACTTAATGGAAAATTTTATGGACATTACAAAGAATAATCGTGTTTTGAAATAGAATTTGTGTCATTTTAAAAAATGAGCATGATAGAATTTTGCAAGAACCTTAATCAAAATTAAATGAGCTTTTATAAGAAAATTAAAAACTTATGTCTCAATTAAAAAACTTAAAAGACTCTTTTGAAAAGATATCTTGTATGTTTGATAAAATCAAGAGTGAGCTAAATGAATTAAAAGAACTTTTGTGAAAGTTTTTTTATTGGTAGCAACACTCTTGGTGACATTATTGCCTCTCAAAGATGTGTTTTTTATAAAGCCGGTTTGGGATACAATGTGAATTTCAAAGTCAAAAAAGTTAAATCTTTCTTTGAGAAAAGGACATTGGACCCCCTAAAAACTAATAAAGTGTTCATATTATCATTTCCATAGTAATTCATTACAATGTGCCCTATTAAACTTAAGAGGCCATACACTATTAAAAAGGTTTGGATTCCAAAAGAATTAAAACTTATGACTAAAAGTATTTGGATTCCTAAGAAAGCTAACAAGAATGGACCCAAAAGTGCTTGGTTACCAACAAAAGGATGAAAAACTATTGTCTTGTAGGAACACTCAAGAAAGAAGAACAAATGGGTGCTTGATAGTGGATGCTCAAAGCATATGACTGGAGACAATACACAATTCAACAAGTTGGAAGCCAAAAAGGAGGAAATGTGAGCTTCGGAGATAATTCCAAAGGCAAAATCATTAGAATTGGCTCAATTGGTAATGGTGACCTCTCTATAACTAAAGTACTATTTTGTTATAGAAATGTCTAGGACCATGATTTGTGAAAATGATTTGCCAAAATATTTTTGGGCAGAAGCGGTTAGCACAACATGCCATATCATCAATAGAGCTATAATTAAGCGTATCTTTAAAAAGACCCCATATGAGTTGTGGAAGGGGAGGAAGCCTAATATTGCATACTTTCATCCATTTGATTACAAATATTTTTTGCTTAGTAATGGTAAGGATAATCTTGAAAAATTTGATGCTACATCCGATGAGGCAATTTTTCTTGGTTATTCTTCTCATTCTAAAACTTATTAGCTCTTTAACAAAAAAAAAAAAAAAAAAAAAAATCTCTTTAGTTGAAGAATCCATTCATGTTATTTTTTATGAGTTTCCATTAATGATCGCATTGAGGCCATTGAGGACATGATAGGAGATCTATCCATAAGAAACCACAAGAACAAAGCATTGAGATAGAAAAAGAGGTTGAAAGTGAAGATGCACTTCAAGAGCCTACTCATCAACAAAGTGAAGCTCAACATCCAAGAGTGAGAAATGAAGTTAAAGACATGCTGATTATTGGAGATCATACTCAAGGTGTAAGAACTAGATCAAAGGTCCACAACACTTATGAATATGTAGCCTTCCTATCACAAGTGGAGCTAAAGAATGTAAATGACGCTCTCAAAGATGATCATTGGATCATATCTATGCAAGAAGAGTTGAACCAATTTGAGAGAAGTCAAGTGTGAGCAATTGTACCAAAACCACAAGATCATCCGGTAATTGGCACCAAGTGGGTGTTTCGCAACAAACTAGATGAATCCGAAATTGTAATAAGAGATAAAGCAAGGTTAGTAGCTCAAGGTTATTCAAAAGAAGAAGGTATAGATTATGAAGAAACCTATGCTCCGGTAGCTAGGTTATAAGCAATTAGAATGCTACTTGCTTATGCATGCTTTAAGAACTTTAAACTTTTTCAAATGAAAGTGAAAAATGCATTTTTAAATGGTTTCATTCAAGAAAAGGTTTATGTTGAACAACCTCCCGATTTTGAAAATGATAAATTTCTCAATCATCTTTTCAAAGTTTTAAAAGCTTTATATGGTTTAAAACAAGCTCTAAGAACTTGGTATGAAAGGTTGAGCAATTTTCTCCTTAAAAATGGTTTTCTAAGGGTAAAGTTAACACAACTTTGTTCATAAAATGTGTAAAGAATGATATTCTAATTGCCCAAATATATGTTGATGATATCATATTTAGTGCTATTAATAAGAAACTTTGCAATGAGTTTTCAAATTCTATGCAAGGTGCACTTGAGATGAGTATGATGGGTGAACTAAATTTCTTCTTAGGGTAACAAATCAAACAATTGGAGAATGGTACATTGATCAATCAAGCCAAATACACCAAGGAGCTCCTCAAAAGGTTTGGGATGGACAATTCAAAGCCATAACTCACTCCAATGAGCACTTTAATAAAGATGAAGGTTGATAAGAAAGGTAAATTCGTTGACTCAAAGCTTTATAAAAGCATGATAGGTTTATTGTTATACTTAATCGCATCTAGACTTGATATATTGTTTATTGTTTTCATGTGTGCTCAATTTCAATCTAAACCAAAAGAGTTTCACATCGCCAATTCGCCATAGTAAAAAAAAATCATGAGATACCTTATGGACACAACAAACTTAGGTTTGTGGTATCCTAAAAGATCTTTATTTGATTTATTTGGCTACTACGATAAAATTAATTTCAGAGAAGTTAAATATGGAGATTAAAAGAAATGTGATATAATTAAGATTGATATGGAATACATTGAGTGAAAATTTATTTCATTGAATATGTGCATACTTTAAGAGAAATTTTGAATCATAGGAAATACGAATATCATATGAAATGGATTTATGTTATGAATGATAATAGAGTGTATTAATTTCTATATGTATTCCAGAGAAAGGAAATTAATATAAGATGATATATTTCACTATAATAGAAATTGTTTGAGCACTGTGACAATGCATAATGATATACGTTTGCACATTGTTCCAATTGAAATAACATACTCATAGCAAGAAAAAAAAATGGACAGACAAGTGTAAAAACATTGTGAAACAACGGACTTATTCACTAAAGTAAGAGATGAATAAGATATAGTGATTGAAGGAAATTAGATGTTCTCCTCATCATTATCATAATGGTAACTTAACATTTGGCAACATTGTGCTTATAAAAAGTATTGTAACAAAGTGGAGAAAAGGTATATAATGAGAAAGTTCATTAGTGAATAAGTTTAAATACAGATTATTTATTGTGATATCAGAATAAATAAATTAAAGTACTGTAAATAGAAAAAGGAAAAGAGAATTGATTTCAAGAAAGATTGTTGGTAATGAACTATTGGATGTAAACTAGGCTACAAGTGTAATAGTTTACACATCATTGAAAAGCATTTGCTTCTTTAAGAAGCTATGATTTACACAAAATTATATTGTTCTTTCTACACCTAAAGTATTCAAAGATGATAAATCCTGATAAAATGCATTTGTAAATAAAGCCTTGAGAACGTACATTGTTAATTGAAAGATTGAATTGTAATGGTAAATGAAGGTATAAAAATAATCATAATAATTACCTCGATAGGTACATAGCGAAATAATGGATACATTGAAGGAATTATTCACATTTTGATAGAACTGTGCTACAAAAGGATATGAGTGATCTCAAAGTAACTAAAACAAAAAATTAATGGTGATTGATTTTGTTTATCATCATAGTGAAAATTGTAGCGAAAGGAAATACTACCTTTGAATTGATGGAATAAAAGTCAAAGTTTGGAAATGTACAATACAATAATTGTGACTGAGATAAACTGTTTCTATGATATTAGAGGATGTGGAGTAGAATGATATAAGGTAAACCAGTGGCACTTATTGTGACAGAGACATATGAGACGAATCCATTATAAATACTGAAAGGATTGCAACAAAACATAATAATTTGATCAAGTTAATGACAAAGCAAAGTACTGAAGACTATCATTGAGAAAATGCACTGAACCAATTCCGAAAAATTCGAGGATGAATTTTCTTAAGGGGAGTCGAATGTAATATCCTGAGTTTTGTCAATTCGTAAGTATTAACAGTAATGCCATTGGAAGGCAATTTGAATGGTTATTGCAATAACAAGATCGAATGGAACTCAAACGAGACCCGGTTAAATGTAAATAAATTTTTCTTTAAATTAATTCTACTTTTGTGATATTATGATATATAAGAATTCTTAACAATGTTATGAATATGATTAATGAAATAAAGTCAATGAACTATATCGATATCTGTTACAACAAGGTACAGAGTAAAAGAAGGGTAAAACAGTCATTTTCCAAAAGCTGTCGAAATGGCAAATTAATTGTACAGGAATATATGAAATGCAGTGTGAGACCCAACCATGTATAAACATGGCCGGTCCACTATGGTGATGAAAGGGAAAAATTAATTTGAATAGTATGGAAAAAAATTGGTCAAAGTGGAATTAAAGGAAATGGGCCCCACAATTTAATTAGTCAAATTAACATATAGTTAAGGAAATTACATAGAAAGTTCCTATACCAAAAAGATGGTCATACTTATCCATATATTGTTAAATATTATAAATTAAAAATTAGGCTAAAAATATTAGCCATTGGATTATTCCTAACCAATCTCCACCATTCATTTTACTTAAACTTATCTTAAGTGATATAAATTTGCTTAAATTCATTCATAGTCAAACAACAAGAAAGTTCTAGCTCTCTCTTCTTCTTCATGGCCGGCCTCTTCTAGCATCCACCATAGCTTCACAAAACTTCAAGTTAAATCTCGAAATTCTACCTTCAAATCTCTTTCTAGGTATGATTAATTAGATTTTATTGTTGGAATTGCAAAGTTTCATTCTCTTCTTGCTCTTGATGACTTCGGTCTACTAAAGGAAAATTGGGGGAAAATTATTACTTTTTATTTTTCTGATGTTTATGGGTATATTATGAATTGAATTGAAATGAAAGAATTGATGAGCTGATTGTAATTAAATTGCTTGATGGAGCTTGATTTGGTTATTAAGCTTGTTTTGAAAACCTAGGTGTTAAATTGAGCTGAAACTTAGAACACTCATACTGATAGTTTAGAGGTCGAATTTCGGGAAAAATAAAACATAAAAGTTGTAGTATTTTATCTTAATTAAATTCTCATAAAAGGGTTTTATGAGATGATTGATGAGTAATGAGATATGTCTCTTGAAAGTAGACTGACCCGAATTTGGGGGTTTCTGAGTAAACCAAGACTGTTTGAGTCTATAAAGGACTTTGTGAACATAATTTGGACATAGTTAAAACATAAAAGTTGTATAAAAATGTCTCAAGTATTCATCTGTAAAAGGAAATTAAACGATTTATTGTGTACAAAGAGAAATTCTCCTTGAACTGAAACTGGTTCTATTTAAAGATTGAATGGGCAGTCCGAATTGGAGTAGCCCAAAAGATGGATTTAGAGACTGAATTATGTCAAGTGTAAAATATGAAAAAAAATGATAATTGATAATGTGTATAAGCTTTGTATAAAAGGAAATGTAAAGTGGATATGTGTATTGTGAGGTATGACTTAGTGAATGTGAAGTACTTGGATCTCCACCTTCAAATCTAGTTGCCAGACTCATCACACGGGTGGCCACATAGTCGTGTGTTGAGTCGTGTGATAAGCTCCATAAATTATGAATAAACTTTCTTTAGCGCACGGGTGGTCACACGGTCGTGTGATGAACCCTGTGACAGGTTTCAACATTTTCTGCTAAAAAAATTACTCCTTTCTTGCACTAGTCGATATCATTTCGGGTTCTTTTATTCCATGGTATCTCAAAACATGAAATTCCTAAAAAGAACTGAAAATCATATTAGAACAAACAGATCAAACTCAATTCAATGGACCAAAACACAATAAAACCCCTTGAGTGTGGGGTGTGACAAATGAATTATGAATTGAATGTGATTATTTAATATGAATCTAATGTGAAAGAGTATTGAATTGCTAAAAAGCAATTAATGAATATTACAGATTACTGTATATGCACATCTATATGCTACTGAATATACTAAATTGCATCGATAGTAAATAATCATATTAGAGTTAGAATTGAAATAGTCAAATGGATAAGGTAATTAATAATTTTTGGTTATATGGTATAAAGGATGTGGTTCAACGTAGAACCTAAAGGGGAATATATGTTCAGAAGTTGAGGATCGTTACTACTGAGTATACTAAAAGCTTATATTAGGAGCTAAGGAAGTCAAGGTGAGTATCTTGAAAACCTTACCTTTCTTTACTTAATTGTTTGATTTATATTTTTTTATGAGGTTTTTGACCTATCTATTGTTAATTAAATTCTTTAACGAAGTCTTCAGCTAAAATATTGTTATTGAATCCCTTCATTGAGGCCTTCGGCCTATTTTCTACCATTTGTCCTTGAGTAATAAATTGTACTCAAATTGATTATTGTAAAAGAGTTTAACTTTTTCATATCAATTCTATCATTGTAATAAATCCATTTTTGGTCTAATGTTCCTCTTTTGAACACTCAACGTATCCTAAGCGATAAATTGTTTCCATAGTTATGTTCCAATAAAGAACCAATTGATTTATTTATAAATTCCATTGTTTCTTCAAATGCTTATCTTTCATTGAACCTTATATAATTCATCATTGTACACTGTTGACATAAAACATCGAAAAAGTTACATACTGGATCCAAAGTGATCACACTGTATTACTGAAAGCGAAAATTCCCGACTGATGTGGGTAATACATCAGACTGTGTGCACACAAAGAAGGCTCGTCGGATAGGGATAATGTATCTGCCCCAGCTAGGAAGGGTGGTCCTAGCCGTGAGACGTGATCAGTCTTATGCTCTACACTGTTATGAGTGAGCAAAGCAATAAATGTCACTCCATTGTATACTAATATGAATGGGTAAGGCATTAGCCGTCACTCCACTATTTACACTGGGAAGCATACCACTTCCAATACTGAGATTTCTACTGAAATAACATTATTGAATCTCGATCGTTACTGGCCATTGTTATCAAATCCTGATTGTTATTAATTATCATATTTAATTCCAATTGTTATTGACCATCGTTATTGGATCCCAATTGTGCCTTCTACAGTATTATATTCAAATCCAAATATTGACACTCCACTACTATTGATTATCTGAAAATTTGTTTCTTCCATACTAGTGCACTGAATCCTAATATTGAATCTCAATCGTCATTGATCATTGAAAAATTGTTTTCCTTCACTGTCTCATTGGAACCTTAACATTTAACCTCAACTGTTTTTGATCACTGAAAAAAATTATTCCTTCTACACTGTTATATATTAAGACTGATAATTTTATTATTAAATATATATTTATATATTGTTTCTTATTCATTGTAAGTACTCATTGAGCTTTGCTCACACCCCTACAGTGTTTTATTTCAGGTTCAGTAGCAGGCTCAGCAAGTGGATCTCAAGTATCCATCTCCACTTGGGACTAATTTGCTGAATGTAAGATGAATTAAAGTTACTGTTTGAGTCGAATTACTTTAGAGCTCCATGGACTAAAATGGTTTAACATTGTAATAATGGGCTAAATTGAATTATTTATGTGGTTCATTTATATGTTTAATATTTGATACAATGTAATGTGGTTAACAATGATAAAATATTGAGAGGATTTATATTGGTTTATATGAAGTTGAGATTATAGATGTGTTTTATATGGAAGGGCCTCTTTAATGCAGGTTGTGAGCCTGGGGTATTGTTATAATTGCAGCTGTTATGTTGCCAAATTGGTATTGATTGTATCAAAATATTGTATAAATGGGTTCTACGGGTTGTTAGTACATTTATAGTTACCCATGCCCTAGGACCGTCACATTGCCAAAGGTGGGATGTGACAAATGTGGTATCAGAGCAAAAGTGTAGGAATTTAATCATTGATAAATGTTATGGAGTTATAGTATGTAAGTGAAACCATGAAGCATAAGATTCCTGATTGTCAATTACTGTCCATCATTAAGACAGTTCCGCATTATCCGTATATGGTTAAATTCTTCTCATCTGGAATTATATATATAAATATTGGTATGTGTAGACATATACTACTGAAATATTGATATAAGTGAAATATTGAAAATACCTAAATGAAACAACTGTGCTCAATTGTGATATGAAAGTGAACTGAAAAATATGAAAATGAGGTCGGTCCCGTAGTGATCTCTCCTGTAATAGTGAAAGATGAATATATATTGTTAAAATGAAATACCTTGTAATGATCATATGTGAACTTTGATACATATATCAAAGATATTGATTGACTGTGAAAAACTTATAGGATGCAAATGTTGATAATAATGCATAAACTGTTTGTACAAATGAAATTATGTGTATTGCTTAGGATAAAAACATCCTAAGGAAACTGTCTTCGAATAATAAAAGTGCAAAAAATTTAATGTTGAACTATACATTATGTTAATGTACAATCATTGGTTAAAATCACCTACGTTTGATGATAGACTAGAAAAGAAACAAAAGCAAGTGAAAATGTAAATGCAATGATACAGAGATGATGTGAAATGTAATAAGGATTGACAAGTGAAAAGAGGAAGGCATATTTTATGCCAGTTATAGTGTACTCCCTGACAATGATAACTATAAGGAGGGATATAGAAGTTTTTCTTCTAGCTATATAGATATTGTATACGAATTGGAAGAAGGAATATTGATTTATATGTTTGAAAGAAGATGATCAATAATTAAGGAATATTACTGATTCTAGAGAAACAAGTGAAATTGCTATAAAAAGATATTGAAAATGGATAAAAGAAACCATGAGTAACTTTTCTTGGACTTAACGAAAGTCTTAAAAGAACTGGAAAGGTAAAGAGAAATGTGTATAAGTTATAAAGATATAATTAATAAAAAGAATGTGTATACATTGACAGTCTTAATAATTGAAATAAAGATAATCAAGTGAATGATTTTGTGTGAGGAAGGATGAGTAATTATGGAATAAAATAAAACAATGATAGACATAGAATATAACCAAGACAGGTCAATTAGATATTGATTAAATGGAATCGTAAATACTAAAAAGAAAGGTATGAACAATAGTAACGTACAGAAAACTGTAAGGATAGTGAAACTATCAAGCAATGGAAAATGTGCATAGTAGGAAAATGAAAATGAAACTGATAAAGATGAGATTGAAATGAAAATAAGCAAAGGAATAATTATAACAATGAAACTAATGAAATGGATGCTTTTGACTCGCGATAATGGAAACCAAAATTGTAAATTAGTTAAAAAGAAAGCAAAATTGAAGATAGTTAAAATGGATTACTGATGTATATGGATATAAGGAATTGATCAAGGAAATGATTTATGACAGAAGAGTTAAGAAAGGAAAAGACAAATGGATAATTACGAACATTGCAAGGGTTGAAGAGTAAACAATGGACCAAACATAATCTTGGAAAAGATGTAATAGACTACATGACTAATAAAGAAATTGAGATGATTAAGGAAACTTCAATGTATTCGAAATTAATTTCAGAGAAGTTAAATATGGAGATAAAAAAGAAATGTGATATAATTGAGATTGATATGGAATAAATTGAGTGAAAAGTTATTTCATTGAATATGTGCATATTTTAAGAGAAATTTTGAATCATAGGAAATACGAATATCATATGAAATGGATATATGTTATGAATGATAATAGAGTGTATTAATTCCTATATGTATTCCAGAGAAAGGAAATGAATATAAGATAATATATTTCACTATAATAGAAACTGTTTGAACACTGTGACAATGCATAGTGATATACGTTTGCACATTGTTCCAATTGAAACAACATACTCACAGCAAGAAAAAAAAAATGGATAGACAAGTGTAAAAAGATTGTGAAACAACAGACTTATACACTAAAGTAAGAGATGAATAAGACATAGTGATTGAGGAAAATTAGATGTTCTCCTCATCATTATTATAATGGTAACTTAACATTTGAAAACATCGTGCTTATAAAAAGTATTGTAACAGAGTGGAGAAAAGGTATATAATGAGAAAGTTCATCAGTAAAGAAGTTTAAATACAAATTATTTATTGTGATATCAGAATAAATCAATTAAAGTGTGAACCTTGAATTTTGCACCATCTGAACCCTCGGACATGCAATTAAGTCTCGGAAACTGAAACGGGCAAGAAAGGGTCAAAAAATCAGACGAATCAGCCCTGTCTGACCTAGAGGATTGCACATGCCTTGTGCGGTTCCGCACAGGCCATGTGCGGTCCCAAAAAGCTCCTGTACGGTCCCTCTTCTCCTGTGCGGTCCCAAAAGCTTCGTGTGCGGTCCCAGAAGGCCTGTATGCAGTTTCGAGCTTCAGAATGCTAAATCCCACATCGAAAAAACATAAAAACTTCCCTAGCTGCTATTCCTATATAAACTACCCCCCCAACTCACTTAAAAACAACTTAATACACAAAACTAGCTAAAATCAAACCTAATTGGTTAAAAGCT
>CATKHJ010573325.1:0-10226 GCA_949750685.1 Vernicia montana | reverse complement strand
ACAAAACCTTATTCTTCTTGAGTCCAAATACTCTAAGTTCATACCAACATAATTAAACAACTCTTAATACACAAAATACAACCATCTAACATTCCAATAGTCTCATACCATCACAAACATAGTATCTAGAGTTCAATTCATCAATATCATCATAAAATAACCTAAGAATGGATTCTATCATCAAGAAAATATAAACATATATACATATACACATCATACATTGTACGTACATAATTTAACTTAATCATTCATTTACAAATATAAACACATAATAAAATCTTGGGTGTTACAATAAAACTTTTCATTTTAATGAAAATATATCAAATATCTAAATATATAAAACTTTTCAATTTTTTTACCAATTTTTTTACAATATAATCAAATATCTAAATATATAAAACTTTTCAACTTTTCAGTTTAGTGAAGATAAATCATTTATCTAATAATAAATAGAATAATCTTTACTATATTCACTTCATTATCTTTTTTTTTTTTTTTTATTACTACCTTTCCTCATCATCTTTGTTTTTCTTTAAATTAAAATCTCAAAATTATTTTCATTTGCAAAAAACATTAATTTTATTTAAAAGAAAAAATAGATAGAAAGTAATAAATACATAAAAGAGAAAACTAAAGGAAGATAAATAAAGTGGAGAGTTGAGAATAAATTGATCCATTTTATATCATTTCCTCCTTTTTGAACTCAATTAGGCCATGACTTATGTTCAAAAGAATGCCAAGTAAATGAAAAAAATAAATAAAATAAGAATTTTTTAGTGGAAGTTTTTTCTTTCTTTGTTGAACAAAAGATAGATGTTTGTTTGGTTAAAAACATATTAATCAATTTTAAAACAACAACAACAACAACAACAACAACAACAACAACAACAATAATAATAATAATAATAATAATAATAATAATAATAATAATCTATATTTTAAGACTCAGCCCGGTCTTAGAACCGGTGAAAGCAGAGGATCACGGGTTAGAGGTTCAAATGGGATCGAACCGGGATTGATTCTTAATTAAATTAAATATATAATAAATATTATATGTAATATATTATAATTAATATTACCTATTAAAATCCATAATAAATAAAAATATATTTAAATAAAATAAATAAATTAAGTAAATATATATGTATGAATGAAGTATATGATAAGCATGGAAGATCTTATGAGTTGATTGATTGTAGTGAGGGTATAAGGTTGGAATTGGAAATGTATTTGATTTGTAGGTTGAGATCTTGGGTAGTAGTTGCGTAATACCATTTTAGATTTAATAGTAGTTATGAATTGTACGGGTGGTTGGTGTCCTTACGAGTATCCATATCCTATGACCGTCGCGGTTTAAAAGTTGGGTCGTGACAAAAATATTTTCAAAAAATTTTATTTTCTACTTTGGTTGCTATATTATTGAAAATTATTTCAAAATATCTTTAATGATATTTTAATATATAATGGCATTCTTGTAAAAGAAACTATTTGACATGCTACTATTTCTAAATTGTGAGCATTGTTTTTCTTCTCTTTTTTTTTTTTTTTTTTTTTTCAATTTGGTTTTAGTAATACTAAAAAAATATTTTTAATATTATAACATAGGTTAATTACAAAAAAAAATCATGAACTTTCACGAAAATAATAATTTTTGCATTAACTTTCAATTTTGGCAAATTGGATTACAAATTTTCAATTTTTGGCAAAATTTGCACCGGTTATGATTCCAGTCTAATTTCCGATGGTGGGAAATGACATAGCTTTTTTTTTTATTCATATTAATGCCACGTAATTTTATGACTCAAAATTTAAAAAAAATAAAAATGAAAAAAAATTAATTGAAACAAATAAAGAAACACAGTCGTTTTGTACATAAACAAATAATTAGAAGGGGCTCGTTAGCTTGTCTCTCTACACCGAGCTCCTCAACTCGCCTCTCAATATTGGGCTCGCTAGCTCTCTATACTGAACTCCCCTCAACTCGCCTCTCCAAGTCAAGCACGTCAACTCACTTATCTACACCGAACTCGCCAACTCGCCTGTCACGACCCAACTTCATAGTCGAAACGGTTTTAAGGTATGGGTAACCATAATGACACCAAATACTCGTAGAACTCATGAACTTAAACATATCAATAAAATCTTAGAAGCATATCAATTGAATATCTAACATTTCCACCATTCATATCTTGCCCAAGATCACAACATGCATAAAACACACTTCCAAATCCCACCTTATGACCTCTCTTCAATTCAATCAAATCACAACAATCTCCTAAGCTTATATTTGCAATCATGCCAATATCATACTACATGTCATGCTTTACTTATATCTCATTCAATCATATAAAGAAGTTTAAACTTCAACACATATAAAGGAAACATCATTCATGATCATGCTAAATGCATATACATATTATATATACAATGAGAAAGTCCAAGACCTCAACTCTCACACCTAAGTCTATACACCCATGGAGCATCTAAAACTGAAAGTCTTCAAAAGAGATAGACTTTACTTGAACTTGTAAAATTGCTCAATGCAAAAAGAATAATCAAGGAACACCGATGGCATTATGTCATTCTTGAAAAATTTAGGGGAGTGGAGTGAGTATAAAACTCAGTGAATAAATAATATACATTATGAACATAAAAATGCAATTATGACATAGTATTTTAAAAACTTGCAGATCAAATAACTTTAAGAAACTTGATTATTAATAGCATTTTAAAAACTTGAAAACTAATTAATATTTTTAAATTTGTAAGTTGATAACATAATAACATGATAACCTGAAAATCGAATAGCATTTTGAATATTTGAAAGCTTGTCAACGTGATAACATGATAACTTGAAAATTAAATAACATTTCTACAAACTGGCATTGGTCACAAATGAAACATAAATTAACTTGTAACATGAGAACATGTAAACTTGATAACTTGAGTTTGTACTTGTATCATGAAACGCAAGACTGATCAGGTTCTTGCGCCCTAGGGCACTTGGCCCCCTAAGTGGAACATTAATAAATTTAGCCCTGTCAAGTGAGCTACTATGTGCATATAACTTGATGGAACTCCCATCAGTCGGAGGATTTCTGTTCATTGATCACATTCTCATTTCATGAAAATAAATAAATAAATAAGAAGAAATACTTACATTCTTGCAAACACATGAATTTGATAACTTGATAACTCATTCAACTTGTAAATAATAAAGTAAAGAAATTCTATAATCTTGTAAATTCATGAACATGAAAACGTAATACTACAATTAACTTGTAAATTCATGTAAATCATGAGATCGTGAAACTTGAATATTTTGAACATGAATATCATAAAATCATGAAACTTGATAACTTTAGACATGAAAATCGTGAAAACATGAAACTTGATTATCTTGAACATGAAAATCATGAAAACATAAGACTTAAATATTTTGAAATCATGAAACTTGAATACCTTATACATGAAAAACATGAAAACATGGAATTTAAATATCTTGAACATTAAAGTCAAGAAACTTGAAATATCAAACTTTTAAAGTTTTAACATGTGAAACTTATAAAATTTTAAGTAATGACATGGAAATCATAAACTTTGAAAATTTATTATTGAAGTTTATGGAGTTTGAAATCTTTTACTTGAAATTCATGAAACATATAAAGCTTATAAATTTATAAATAATAACATGGAAATCATGAAAACATAAAATTTAAAATTTCATTCTTGAAATTCTTGAAACTTGAAAATTTATTCTCAAAATTCATGCAACATATAATTATGAAAATATGGAACTTGAAATCTTCTTTTCATGAAAATCTTGTAATGAAATATAACATAGAAAACAAATTCATAATGATGGCATAATGCATATTATTTACACACCTCTAATCCAAAGTTTTCATACACAATTTCCTTTCTTCACCTCATGTAACAAGGTTAATCCTCTACATCATGCTCCTCCTCAATTTTTTGTCCACTTATAATAGCTACGATCTATCATACATACAATGAGAATTCATTTAATTACTAATTATAAACTAAAACTTCATAATTTCATGCATACATTCTTGTAATCTATTATGATCTAACAATATTGTTTTTGTCATAACGCATGTTATACTAATCAAAATGACTTGATTATTTTTTTTATATTAAAATAGACATATAAAGGTATAAAATATCAAAAATTCATATCAAAATGGGCTCTACACAATTCTTAGAAAATTTTCAAAGTCGGCTATGCTCTTGTTGCAAGGACAGACTGACTATTCCTTACAAATCTGCTTGTAATTTACAACATACATATCCAATATAAACTTCCTTCCACTGGGTATTAGAATACATATAACTGAACATTTCTTATGTTCTGTGTTTCCTCTAATTTAGTCTCTAAGATCCTCAAATTAGAGGGTCAATCTTGGACTGCTATCCTACTTACAGCCAGAGCAGTCTACACTAAGCTAATTATTTTCCATACCAAATGTTATCATTTTACCTTGAATTTTAAGAGACTTAAATAACGTATATATGGATCTTCATACTAAATTTTGTGAAAAACAAAGCTCATTTGCCCACTTAATTAAATCAATTACAGTAGCTAAATACAATTCTGTCTTACACAAGACATAATCTGGCAATCTGTGGTTCCATGTCCATTTTCCCTATCAAATAAACTCCAAATGACCTAAAAGTTTTCTAACATATAGACTAGATATAGCCCTACAACTTTTATTTTTTGAACTTTTCCTAATTCCTCATTGAAGACTACGAATTAATAGACACAAGTTTTTGTCATATTCCAAAACCCTAACAAATGAACCCATGTATGACTTGTAATTAACTAATATAAGTGTAATTAAACTTTATCTCTTTATTTGAATCACTCTTCTTGAGATTGAGTGGCTTGCCAAACTCTCAAATAGAATAATAAACTCTTTTGAGTTGAGAAAAAATGATTGAGAAGAAAGAAAGTTAAAAAATTTTGAATGGAAAATGAGGATAAATATTAGATTTTCTCTTTTTATTTTAGCAGGAAGCTTCCTCCTTTTTTCCTTTTCCTTTTTCTTTTCCATTTTCTATTTTTCATTTATTTTCTTCCTTTCTTTTGCTTCCTTGGCCGACTTTCCCATGAAATTTCCCATTATTTTTTTTTTAATTTCACTTGGTCAAGTTACTATTTTACCCATGCTCCAAATTTACTTTTTTACGCTTCTTAATTTCCCTTTCATTCTTAAGCATACCTTAGCTTTCAATTAAGCACGCTAATCCTTTACTTAATTCACCTTTAATTATTTTCATATCATGACAATTTATATCTCATCATACTAACTCTTTAAATTTATAACTCAATTTAATACTAATCGTGTTCTACCTTTCTTGATATTTTCCATTCATAAATTTTCATTAAATTTAACTAACATAATTTTAAAGTTTTAATCCTCTAAAGTTTTTGTTTCCTTCCTTGCTCACTATAAATCCTTCTTCATGCCAATGAATTTAATTCTCATATTCACTACAATGATTTAATATACTCATATATCACTAACTTGAGTACTTGGCTTAATATTTATCTTATAATCTTGATTTGTACAACTTACATGAATTTGAGGTATTACATCGTCTCTCTAGACTGAATACCTCTACTCGTCTATCTATATCAAGCTCCTCAACTCGCCTCACTAGACCTCTGCTCGCCTCTCCATATAGAGCTAGTCATCTTGCCTCACTAGACTTTTGCTTACCTCTCCATATCGAGCTCGTCAACTTGCCTCTCTACACTGAACTCTTTAACTCGCTTATCTATATCGAGCTCCTCAACTCACTAACTTGGAAAAAAAAATATTAACAAAAAACTACCGCTAAGCTCCGGTGGAATCAGGACCGATGCAAAGTGATCCAATTTATCAAAATTAAAAATTCATGCAAAAGTTACAATTTTTGTGAAAGTTCATAAATTTTTTTGTAATTAATCGTTTAATGAATAGATACCAAATAATGTGAAAGCAAACTTTTAAAATTACAACTTTGGCTTCCAGTGTTAAAAATATTTTTCTAATTGAAAGAAAAAAATTATCATTTATTAATGTTTAAAAAACAAGTTTCCTTCTTGAAAAGATAAATATTTTTTGAATTTGGATTAAATGCTCAATTTGACTCTTGAACATTTTAGGAATGTCAAAATGAGCTTTTTGATTAATTAAAGACAGAAATTTTATTTTATGATCAATTGATTTCAATTTTGACTTTTTTTTATAGAGACACATAACTAAACGAGAGTGAAAATTTTTATATAAATTCAATAAATTTATAATTATTTTTTTACTAGGCTATATTTAAAATAAATCAACTTAGATTATGAAATTTATTTGCAAATAAATTTTATTTGAAATTTATTTATAAATAAATTCTTATGCTTAAAAGGATATAAATTAGAATGTGAAATTCAATTGAATTATATTTGATTGTGTTTGAAATAAATCTAAAATTAGATATTCATTCATCTTATTTCCTAGATTATCCTTATAAAAACTCAAAGAAATAAAGAAAAAAAAAACTAACATTGTTCGCTTAAAATTTCTTGATCAGAAGAAAGCTATGTTGGATTTGTTTAATAAACTTATTAGAGTTAGTTGCTCTAAAAAAGTGAAAAGGAAAGAAAATGAGAGTTGAGGTAAAAAAAAGAAACAACTATGAATGAGAAGAAGAATGAAGAAAAAAAAAAAAAAAAGTTAAATTGTAAGAGTAGTTTGGTTCATAAAATTTATTGTGTTATTTTATGGAATTTATTTACAAATTCCACCTATTTTATTAGAATTTAATTTTAGTTATAATCAATTTTATAAAATTAAATTCTCAAAATTATAATTATAATGTGTTTTTAATTCATTTAAAACATACAAATTTAGAGTTCCAAATGAATTCCACAATCATTCCAAACAAGCTCCTAAAAAAAAAATTCACAATTTCTCATCAATTGAACTCGCACATCAAATCAGCAACACCATCTCATCGCCATCTTTTCCACCCCTTTACCTGCAAAACCCTAAAATTAACACCACTCAACCCCATCTTCTTTGCCCCTCCACTGCCGAGCTCTGATCCCTTTTTGTCATAGCCAACGATGAATGACTTCTGTAACATCGACGTCAAAGATGAGGCTTGGGTATAGGCCCAAATCAAAACACCATTCAAACCTCTTTGTTTTCGTTTCGTCCTCGTTTTGCCCACCGCCGCCAAATGAGATTTGCTTCATGACACCAAAGTAGCCGCCGAAGGAGATCTGCTTCATGATGCTGGAGTAACAGTTGTTGTACTAGCAAGTGCTTACACTTTGGTTCTCAATTTCAGGTATCAATTTTTCCTTCCTTTTTTATATTTCGAAAACAACTACAATGTGTTTGAATATGAGATGGATGTTGCAAATCTGTTTGAATTTGAGATTTCCTTCTAATAATTTTTTATCTTAAAATAGCAACTGAGCAGGGTTCCCTACTTTGCAACTTTGGTGGTGGGTGTATGTGAGGGAAAGGGAGGAAGAAGACATGGAAAGGAAGAAGATAAAATTAATGGTGTCAATTGATTTGTAGGTGGTGGGTGAATGTGGAGAAAGGAGGAAGAAGACGATGGGTTTCAATCCATTTGTCCTTTTTTTTTTTTTTTTTTCATTTTTTTATTATTTTGAAATATAAAAATTAGTTTTTAAATTACTTTTATCAAAATTATATTGAATTGATCTTAAATTCTTGAGTTTGAGTTGCCATATAGATGAGTTGGGTTGCATTGTAAATTGAGTTTGGGGTTTCAATTTTCAAAACTCTTTTTTATTTTATCATTTTATTTTCTTTTTTCCTTTGACTGTGTTTGTGAGGCACGCGCTTGTCAATGCTGCAGTATGGGTGAATTGATCATAAAATATAATTTCTGTCTTTCATTAATTCAAAATGCCATTTTGGGCATAATTGGACTTAAGGTAAAGTACATGAGGGAAAATGAGCTTTTATCCTTTGAATTTCAACTCTCATCAAAATGAAAGGATCTCTTAAGAAAATAACCAAACACATATTGATTCACTGATCATTACTGTCATTTTTAATGGTCCACTTTGGATTTATTACATTTTCATGTATTTTTTAACAATATCTAAATGATAAAATAATCTTTATGAATCTAAATATTTTTATAATCTTATAAATTAAAGTAAATAAAAATTAAATAAATTATTATTTTGTTTCTGAAATTTGATCTAATTTAAGAAATAATTTTTATTTTTTAAAAAAATTAATTAATTAATCTCGTAGTTTTGGTTTCGTTAATAAATAAGTCATTTCATTTTTCTCAAAAAAAAAAAAAAAAAAAATTATTGGCTCAAGTATGGCAAATCCTAGAGAGGGTGAATAGAATTTTCAAAAATCAATTTTAATTTAAAAACTTTTGTTTTGAAAAATTTGAATATTAAAACAATATTAGCGGAAACAATTAATCAAAACAAACAAGTAATTTTAAGTTTAAATGAATATCTAAACCATTCAAACAAACAAGCAAATAATTAATAAATATAAAAGTGCAGAGAAGAGAGATTCAAACACAATATTTATAGTGGCTCGGTCAACTTTTTGCTTACATTCATTCCTCAAATTTCACTTGAGATTTTCACTATCAACAATTCTTTTACGGATGCAAGACCAAACCCAAGTGTTTCCAAGCTCACACTCAAACTTCTTACAAGTGTTTCAATAGTTCACACTTAAACCTAAGTGTTTTCAAGGTACACACTTAAATCTTTCCAAATGTTTTATGGCTCACACGCAATCTTTACAATAGAGAATGATTTGAAGTTTAGAGTCAGTCAAGACTTTGACAAATAGCTAGTACAAGAGATAGAAGAATGTAATCTAGCTTAAAATAAATTTGAACACACAAAAATGAGAAATGAAGTTTTTGTGTTCTAACTCAATGAACAAAGAATTTAGAATTTGAAAGTTTTGATTTGCTTGTAATATATGTTCTTGATGTGTATAAACTTATATATTCTTCATCTTGAGTCTTTAGATATGTATAGGTCTTCATTCCATGCTCAAACAACTATTTTAGTGTTCTAAAAACGGTATTAGACAAGTTACAACGGTTACATTAAAAAATTTAAAACTTGAGTTATACAACTCCAAATGATGATCTATTTTTTTTTGTTGGAAACGTGGAGCAGTCTAATACAACTTTGTAGATTTTGACAAACTTCAAAACAATCCATCTTCATGCACTAAAAAATTAAAATATTTTATTACTCATATGGTCAGTATTTTACCCAATGCTTATTCTACACACCTCGGATTGATGCAAGGCTTTTTGAATATGAAGCTAAACTTCTAGAGCTATAAATATGGAGAAGGTCATGTTCAAAATCCCTTTGTAGAATTAATGCCACTAATTCTAATTGATACTATCTGCTGTTACCCAGTCTGACAGTTTGAGCATAATTCAATCGAAAATTCATAACTGCATTCCAAACTCTAAAAATTATACCAATTTTTATTCCTGAAACTAGACTGATGTAGCTATCCATCCATATATGGCTTTCATTCATAAACTCTCCCAAATAGTAGAGTTTATTCTTCAAACTTCAGTCAACAATTTTGCTTCCATGAAGATCATCATTTCTCACTTGAGTTTCTTGGTTTCTTATGCTCTTTTCATTTCTCTCATATATTTTATAGCTCTTCCCATCTTTATTACTTCATGATTTCATCTTGATCTTCACATTGGCTTCATGGTCTTTGTATACTCAATGCTTCTTTTCATCTTCATGATTTAATTTCTTTACTTAATACTTAATTGCATCAATAGCAATCAAAGATTATCTACTAACACCAAAAACACTTAAATAAATTTGTTAGTAGTAATAATATTTTGCATCATCAAAAACACATATGAAACCTTGGGGTCAACATTTTTTTTTAACAATTTGCAAAAAAAATAAGAGAATGGTCAAAAGAGGCTGCTTGGATGTTAAAGAGTTTAGCTTCAGGAAATTGCTGACACCAATCGTGATTCCTAAAATCCATATCGAGTCTTTCTTCCACCCAGTGAGATGTCCCTCTTCCTTTTTCCTAGGTGAACCGATGCACAAGGAAACCTAAATCATGTAGGTCACACTCCGAGGTGGTATCTTTGAAGCCATTAAGAAGCCATCTAGGGTGGTTAATTGAGCCTCTTTTATCAAGGGG
>CATKHJ010573311.1:0-30895 GCA_949750685.1 Vernicia montana | reverse complement strand
ATTTTATCCTTGGGTAGATTAATCAAAAGATTAATAAATTAGAGTCAAATTGGGTTTTTTCCTTAATTTTTCCATTTAAAATAAATTAGGGTAGCGACTCCCGAATCCTTTTCAAAATCAAAAATCAATTTTCTGAGGCGATAGCCGCTTCCAATCGTGAGCACCAAAACTCGTTCCTTAACCTCCCTTAAAAATCGCTCGCGCCTTTCCTTAAGGCATTTCTCCGAGCGAGGGGAGGGGCGTTCAGGTGAGGCCTCACAAGGATACTTGTTCTTGTTCAACTGCCTATAGTCGATGCAAAGCCTAAGTGATTCATCCTTCTTTTTCACAAAGAAGACTGGAGCACCCCATGGCGAACTGCTCGGTCTTATGAACCCCTTATCTAATAAATCTTGCAATTGAACTTTCAATTCCTTTAACTCTAC
The DNA here is from genome assembly GCA_949750685.1 of Vernicia montana. Taxonomy (NCBI): domain Eukaryota; kingdom Viridiplantae; phylum Streptophyta; class Magnoliopsida; order Malpighiales; family Euphorbiaceae; genus Vernicia; species Vernicia montana. Next base: position 30,470 of record CATKHJ010573311.1, on the reverse strand, counting down.
GGGTGCCATTTTGTAAAGAGGAATGGATATTGGTTGTGTACCAGGAAAAAGCTCGATATTGAACTCAATCTCCCTTTTTGGTGGTAACTCTGGTAGTTCTTCAAGAAATATATCTGAAAACTCACTAACTATTGGTATTTGTTGCAACTCATTAAGAGTTTCCCTTGTATCAACCACATGTGCCAAGTATCTTTGACATTATTTTCTTAAAAGTCTTCTCACCCCAATAGCCGATATAAAGTTAAAAGGCACATCACTTCTATCCCCTTGAAACACAAACTCACTCTCATCTTGTGGCTTGAACATTATCTTTTTCTCATGATAATCGATGTGTGCATGGTGTTTGGACAACCAGTCCATGCCAAGAATCACATCGAATTATAACATTTCTAACTCAATCAAATCACTTGGAAGCTTTCTCCCATCAATCTCTACTATGCATGAAGGGTACATATGATGCACATCCATTGTTTTCCCTAGAGGTATGGACACTTCTAAAGGATTACTCATAAGTTCTCTACCTTTTCCCACTCCCTTAGCAAAATATGGTGAGATAAAAGAATGGGTAGCACCGGAATCAAATAGGACTCTAGCTTGTACATCTTGGATAAGAAGAATACCTTTCACTGTAGTGTTGGAAGCACGGGCCTCCTATTGATTAAGGGCAAATACTCTGCCTCTACCTTTCCCATCTGAAGCTTGACTGGTTCTGGGAACTTGGCCTTGCCCTCTTCCTCTGTCCCCTGAACTCCTAATATCAATTCTAGCCCTTTGTACTGTAGGCTAGGAAGTAGCAAGTGCATTTTGTTGATCCCTCCAAAGTGGGTAATTCTTGATAAAGTGTCCTGAATGTCCACATTTATAACATGTCCCCGCAGTTGTTCTACATATCCCATTATGTTTTTTTTCCCACAAGTAGGTTGGCTGTAACTTTGTTGCTCATGTCTAGGTGTATAACTTATGGCTAGAGCAAAAGCCACTAATACCCCTCTAGTCTATCCTCTACTCTGACTACCTCCCATGTGGTGACTCTGAACCATAGTAAAAGTAGCAAGCTCAACTGTCTTCACATGGAAACTACTCCCTCCACCCCTACTTTGTTTACCAAAACCCTTAGGCTTGCTCTTGTTCCTCAGATCCATTTATGCTCTTAGATTTCATTTTCTTTGCCTTGTCAATTAACTTAGACAAGGAAGCAAAATCAATGGCACATAGGGCATTGTGTAAAGGTGTAATCAAATCCTTCTGAAACCTTTTAATTTTAGTTGTATCTGTAGGAACTACATTATGGGCATACTTGCTCAACCGGTTAAATTCCTTGGCATACTCAAATAAGATCATGCCTTATTGCTTTAATCTCTCAAATTGAGATATTCGGTTTTCCCTTTCTCCTTTACCCAAGAACTCATCAATCATATCTTGTTTGAACTGTTCCCACACCGGAGGAATCTCATCATATAGCCTATTTTCCACCTTTTTTTGAAACCAAGTCCAAGCATCATATTTCAACAAAAGTTCCACTAGTTCGATTGCCCTAGCATCAGAATAAGGTAATCATCTCACAACCTTCTCAACCGCTTCGAGAAACCCATGTTGTTCTTCTCCATCCTCCCCACGAAACTCTGGAAGTTCCATTTTCAAGAAACTATACATGCTCACCCCACCATCATCAATCACCCTCCTAGCCATATGCCTAGGAATAAAAGCATTCACAAGAGCCGGTGGTGGTGGCATTCTCTCTTGTACCGATGGAGGAGGAGGCGGTGGTGCTACATTAATACCTTGTTTCCTTAACCGTCTCAACTCATCCAATTATCGGCGTAGTTCCTTTATTCTCACACCTCAAATCATCATCATCACCTCTTGGTGGAACATTAATTTCCTCCACTTGAACCCGACGTCTAACTCTAAGTGGCTCAAGTGGTTTCTCATGAATGGAAACGACATCTGAAGCCACATCTGGTGCATTTACATTCTCAAGAGGAACTCATTTCGGTCTACCTCTTCCTCTTCCTCTTCCTCTTCTAGGAGGTATCTATAAGATAAACACGTAATAAAAGATTTAACACATAACGGTTAATGCGGATTTACACGTAAACAATGACTTCAATAGATATAAAGAAATTTTCCTATACTCCATGATGCTCACAAACTCTATGACTTATATAGTCTAAACTAGACTTAAACCTTATGCTCGATACAAACTTTGTCACAGCCCAACTTCACAATTGTGACGGTCCTAGGGTATGATTAGGAATAAGGCCACCGAAAATCTGTAAAACCCTTCTCATCAAACAATCCATATGGCATCATAATAACTAACACAACACATCCCTAAGATCAGAACATGAACATATACACATATACTCATTTGTCTCATCATATCACATACTTACAGCCAATTCCGTATACATGTCCTTACTTATAAGTCTCATACATCTCATAATTTTCTCATAAAATAATACATATAATATTATTCATGTAATTGCCATATAGGCCAAAAGAATAATCCCTCTAACACTTATGGAGCACTAAAGCATACTTCAATTACAATTAATAAACAAAGAAATTACATTGATCAAAATGGTACTCTAAGAAGAAATATGCCTGAAGAACCGAGTTGATAAACTTCTAATATCTTGAAAAAAATGAAATAAAAAATGAGATAGAGTAGTGAGTAAAGAATATACTACCATACTTGTGAGGCTAGGCAATTCAAGGCTAACTCTAAAGTATAGTAGGGCTCATAACTCGTCAAATGACTTACAATATAGCAAATGAGGTTCATCTAACTCGTAGAGGTCAATAACTCGTATTATACAAGAATAGATATGTATATAACTCGTAAAAGAAATTATAGCTTATGGACAAATGGAAATAGAAATCATTCTCGTAACATATTAGGAATAGAGACACTTATTTAGCATATTTCCCTCGTAATAAAGAGTAGAGTCTGGATTAGCATACTCTTCCTCGTAATAGAATAGAGGTTTTATTAATATACTCTTCCTCGTAATACATGAAACTGATCGGGTTTCACGTCTAGGACAATTTACCCTTCCTAGATAAGGGTAAGATATTTCCATTAGGTTACAATGTGCACAATGTCTAATGATTAACCCACATCAGTCAGGAATTTCTATACCATTAAAGGTTATCAACATATAGATAAGAATAATTAAGGTTCTCATAATCGTAGGCATATAAACATTATATGATTCTTATAGTTTGGAATTCTCATGAAACAATGTGGTTCAATAATATAGCAATTTTGTTCAATAACTCATTCACATACTCATACTTATGGTAGTTTAACAATAAATAGACTTTAGACCTTAGGATTACAAAAACAAATATAGTAGTATATTTTCTACTAACTTTAGCTAAAAAGAATGCTTTATAAACTCTATGGAAGTCCTCTATCACATCAAACAATAAAGCTCATCACAACCATCATGTTCCCCATCATGTCTTCTAGGAGGAACTATTCACATTAACACATACAATAGCAAATAAATAGATTAATTTATGCTCTTAATCATCATATACATGCTAGTCTCATGATTCTTAATCCTATCCTCTCCCCAAACATAAACTCATAATAGGAAAGAAGAAGAAATAATAAAGAACTCAAAACCCTAACCTACCTCTTCATAAATGCTTTATTAATGGAAGAAAAGATGATCTCTAGCAACCTTAGATCCCTTAATTGATGCAATAAATAAAGTATCTTGCACTTAATGTGGGTGGGTGTGGTGTTTCTCTTGGAGTTTTAGGGTTAGAGAGGAGCAAATGGCTTAAATGAATTGATTTGGAGCTTAATTTTCTTTATATAGCCCGTTAATTTTGTTCAGGCTCGACATGTTGATCGAGCGTTCATCTCATAATCCTTAACTTTAACTGTTCTTACAGAAAGTTTCAGAACAAGCATTCATGTTTTATGAATGAATGTTCATCTCAAATTCCTTAATTTGCTACTGTTCACGCAGGGGCTTTCTGAGCGTACGTTCAACATTATGAACGAGCCTTCATATTCATGAACGAAGGTTCACACTTCAAAACTTTCAAAACCACCTCCAATTCACCACATACAGCTATAAACTCATCCCATTAGCCTCATTCGAATACAAACACAACATAATCATCCTATAATACTTAGCATACAACCCATAGCTCATAAATATACATGATACAAATCTAGTAACTCATATAAAGGATAGAATGAATGCACACATGAACTTGGGGTATTACACCTAACCTCTAGGCCAAGAGCAATCAACTCGAAATCTGGCAGGATCTTATATAAATCCTGAAAAGATTTCAATTCTTCTTGGGTTACAAAGGAGGTGGTGGCAGAGACTTTCACCTTATTAGGATCAATTATGGTGGCTTTAGAAGAGTCTATAGCTAAGGGAACTGGTGTAGGGATGTCTAGATCAATGGAAGGCCTAGAATTAGCTAAAGACATAGAGCTAGAAGAAAGAGGCATACCTGAAGATCTGGAGTGCAAGCTGTAGCATAACGACTCTTAGATGAATAAAAAGAAAACTATAGAAAGAGGAAGCATAGAAGGAAATAGTAAAAATAAAAAGGAGATTCCAAGGAGAAGTAGTTGTGTTTGGTAAAAGCACGAAAAGAATAATTTATTGTGATAGGACAACCATTGGTAAGATAGAGCCATATGTATGGTATACATAAGGCCCAAAATAGTGTGGTGGAGATTTTGCTTAAACCGCCAGAAGATAAGATTTTTAAATTTCTAATTTTTCACTCAAAGTAGAAATTAAAAAGTTTCACATGGCATGACCATAAATGGTCTAGAATTGTGAGGGGACATCTAATACGAGGCCATTTGGATTATTGGGCCCTTCACCAGACCATATGGGTCCTTAGGTCCATGATATCTAGACCATAACAGAAGCAGGCCCAAAATTATGCGATCTTGGTATATGGCCACACATTCTTTAATCACAAATGGTTGCAACATATCATATCGTAGGGATATCTCATGATCTCCTATCTCTATAATCCCATTTAATCCGAGATCTTCTCCACTACTATGAAAGTATAAATAGAACTCCATTATGAATTCGTAAGGTATCTAATCCCATTTCCAATATTTCCTATAATTCACCACCTTCTGTTACAAACTTCTCAATGTACTAACTTGACCGTCAGAGTCTCCTAGTCATTGTCTTGCAGGTTAACCGTTGTGGGTTTTTGAAGGATCTTTGGTATCAACATTTAAACAAATCAACTTTAATCACTTTGATAATTGACTCGACTCATTAGTTGTCCTATTATTGCTAGGTAATTGTGAACCCTTAATTTTGTACCCCACATCCCTTTAAAAAAATAAAAAAAAATAAAAAGCTAGGCCTGCACGTATGGCAGCATGTGCGAAATCCTACTTTTCCAGCCTGTTTTGGCACTTTTTCTCCACATCAGGAAGTTTTGGACCCCTTAACCTATAAACATTGACCCCTAGCTCAGTATTATTGACTCCCGGTTGTTAGTTAATAACTATCCTCTCAACCCTCTAAATCTTTTCTCTATTTTCTTCATAAAATTCTTCAAGGGCTAATTTCTCTTTGATTTTAGTCTGCTTAATTTAGTCTTCCTTAGATTAAATTAAGTTTTTAATTTTTCTTTCAATATTGCTTTTTAATATTTAAAATTTGAATATTTTGGGAGCAATTAAGTGATCATTTCTTCAATTCAAGTCGACGTGAAGCCCATATCCACAACCCATTTGCATTCAAAAAGGTGGAATTGCGATCCTGAAAGCCGCTCCATCCTCTATACATTTCTAAACCTCAAAGACATAAGGTGAGTATTTTATTTTATTTTTAATTTAAAGTACTTCATTTTCTTCTACCTTTCTTCTATAAATCAATCAACCAAAATATGATAAAATGGTAAGACTAAAATAAAATCCTTTCATAAGATGGAAGAACTATGTGGCTTTTGATTCATATTCAAAGGGATATGTAGGCACACTTGGTTCAAGTGGCAAATCCAAATTAAAATAAACAATTTTTTCCTCATATCACCTTCTTTATTTTTTTTTTTATATTATTGTTATTTTAGGGAATGTGTAATCTTCTTAGAATCCATAAAGGCTAGAGGAGATATCCCTTAATTATTGATTTTTATTGTAATTTTAAATTATTTTAAATTTGTTGTTCTTTTCTATTTATTTACTTATTTTATGGGTGAATGGATGCTTTTATTTATTTATTTGTGAATATTTATAATTATCATTTCATTAATTAAATTGTTCATAAAAATATTTTTTTAAAAGTTATTTTTATATTAATAAGCCAAACTACATTTTTAGAATAAACAAAAAACCTAGTCTTTGAATCCTTAATGGTTTCGAGGCTGGTTAACTTTTCCTAAGACAAATTAATTGGAGTTAATTAATGGGTTTTTACCATATATTTTTTCAAATAAAAATAAATTAAGATGACAACTCCTAAAAATTAATTTTCAAAAATCAATCAAATAAACGTAAACGTTTCAACGTGAAACTTAGTCCAAATGAACATTTTAATTTCCTTAGCGGATTGGACTGATACTCGAACGAGACTTCACAGTAATATTTGACATTTTATTATATGAAATGTAAAAATATTATATACGTAACCTTTCCCTTTACCATATCTATCTATCTATCTATATTTACAAGTCTCTTCATATGTAAAACTTTTGAATTGTCCCAAAAAAAAAAATGACTTTTAATGTAAAAGACGAACAAGACCACCTTATCTTTAATTTGATTGGATTAAAAAAGTTCTTTTATTTCAAATTAAAATAAATATTTGAATTTATTATTACATTTATTATTATTATTAATTGTCCTTATAGTAATTGGATTAATATAATATGATAGCTAATTACACATATTCCTAATTACATATGAATTTATATTTTAGATTTTAACAAAAATTCTAAATAATAGTTGTACTAATATAAATATATAATTCTATGACAATTTTTTCAATAACTATTCTATTAATTTTTTTCATTTATTCAAACTTTTTTATTCGTCTACTTCATTAAAAAAACATGGCATGTTCAATTTTGTTTAGTAATATATTATTTTGATTTATCTTTTTTTATGCATACTTACAAAGCAAAATTATGTATTTATTATAATAAATTATGTTATTAATTTATTATAATTACAAAAGAAAAGTATATAAATCTAAAATTTTAATTAAAATTTTTTTCATTGGTTTGATTTATTTTTCTTATTGTTTATAAAGGATAAAAAAAAACCATACTAAAAATATTTTTGAAATTTTATTGAAACAAATTTAGATTTTTATTGAAATAAAAATTTACATACTGTTAATATATATATTTATTATAATTTTTTTTTCAAGAGATATTATATACAATGCAAATGCAAATAATAGTATGACAACCTAATACAAGGCAGATACACAACAATATACAACAAATTCATTAAATGTCCCACAGAGGTAGGAATTTTGGGAGGTTCTAGGCCAAACTCCTTGCTAACCAGATTGTCCCCTTGAAGACATATCTATCTATTATACATCTATTAAAACTGAATAAAAAAAAAGTTTCAAACTCTGTCTTTGATTATTTGGCAAAAAAAAAAAAAAAAAAAAAAAAACTGTCTTTGATTGATTAGTATTGTAATTATTTATTTTTATAGAATTTTAATTTTTTTATATTATTTTTTGAAGTAAAATATATTAAGAAGAGTTAATTAACCACAAATTATTTAAGAGGACAAAAGAAGTTACATAGTTACTAATTAATTATCAATTTTAATTCAAGTTGGCAAATTAATTAGGAGTACACATGTTAATTATGAATAATTTATTATTTATGAGAACTATTTATACATAAATTAGAATATATGTTCATTTCAATTTGTATATTTTTTTTTTTAGTATTTGATGAGATTCAAATCCCCTGCGTCCACTCTCAATTTGCATACTTTTTATTATGATTTTTTTTTGTAGTTTTATCTTTTATATTTCAAGTTCTAAGTATTATTTTTTCATAAAGTACATATTTCATATTTTATAATTATTCATTATGGTATATTTATTGTTATATAGTAATTTTTTAATATTAATAGTGGGAAACACGAGTGTATTTTTATATTAAATTTTGTAGAATGGAAGATAATATAATATAATATAATATAATATAATCGAATGGATTTTTAGTTGAATACATTACGTTTATCCAATTTATTATAAAATTCAAACTATATAATTATTTAAAATAAACTCCAGAGTTTGACTTTAATTATGTCTTAACGCATTTACGATTTTACCAGTACTATAAAAAGGGGCCTTATTTTATTAGTCCAGTAGGCGTTTGGATTTCAAGACCAACCGCCACAGCGCATCATAAAATGAGAAACATACCAACAATATTCACTTACAATTTCTATCTACCATTCTACAGTTTCGGTTTTCTCAAAGTCCAAAATCTCCATACACACACAACAAACAGTCTCTCAGACATGGTTTCACGTTCAAACCCAATAAAATATCTGTCAACTGATTTAATATCTCCCAGTCTCCTCCACCTACCTTTCAACAAACAGTCTCTCAGACATGGTATTTCAATTTTATTCGTTTATTTTTACTATTATTTTTTCTATCTTGTCGCTTTTTTCTGTGGTTTAGATTATTATTTGTTGTTTTTCTTTATTGCGTATTTACTCAATTGTCATTCTTTGACTTGTTTTTCTTTGTTTTTAAGAAACTGTTATTGGAATTCTTGATCTGAAACCTTATTATACTTAATAAGAAAGTAATGGTGGTGAACTAATTCCCTGTTTGCTGTTTGTTATATTATAAATATTTATAAGAAGAAAAGGAAAGGAAAGTGGTTTCTTTATCTGCTCAATTAGTATTTTGTGTTTGTCATAACCAATGGAAGAATCTTCAAATGGGAAAATTGAGGAAACCCATAAAGTGGAAACAGAGGAAGAAGGTGACAGAGCAATAATTAAAGATGTTCAAGAACTCAAACCTGAAGTTGAATCTGTGAGAGAAGTTATTGTTGATGGGAATTCTGAGTCCTTGAAAGAATCCCAAGATGGAAATAACAGTATAGAAGGAGAGGCAGAAGTTAAAGAGAACAGTTCTCTAGTCAAGGATTCAGGGGTTTTGGAAGAGGTAGAGAAAGAGATAAATTCAATTGTTGAATCAGTTGAATCTATTGTACCTTTTCAACAAGAACTGTCTTCAACTGTGGAAGCATCGATTGAGGAATCAAATAATTCTGATGTGATTGAAGTGGGAACAAAAGAAACTGAAGAGAACAATGTAGCAGCAGATGGGATGTTGAATGGTACAAAGGAAACAATGTCACCACCATCAACTTCAGATGGGATTGATCGAGGTGTACCTGAAGTAGTTTTGGATGGAAATGAGGAAATAAAGCTGCCATCTTCTGATGATAAAGATGGCTCATCCGAAATTGCAACAGATATTATGTCTAAAGGAGTTGAGGAGAATGTGTTGCCATCTTTGGATGAAAATGTTGGGGTTCCTTCAGTTTTAACAGAAGTAGGGTCAAAGGGGATTGAGGAAGTAAAAGTGGCAGCTTCAGAGGATAATAATGGGGAATCCTCTAGCATTGCTGATAAGGAATTTGCAGAAATTGATTCGTCAAAGCCATCAACAAATCCTACTATTGTTGCAAGCAGTGATGCTTTTCCTGAGAGCACAGATAATCCTGTCAGTAACTTTCTTTGAGATCTAGTCATTGAGATGCATTTATTTTTTATTTTTGTCACTGAATAGATATGGCTGTTCTGTTTTTAATTCCTTTACACTTGCAGCATGTTATATCTCTAAGTCAGCGCACTATGCAACCTACATCTTGGAGGAGTTGCTGTGGCCTATTTGACGCTCTTCGAAGCTCAAATAGGTAACTCAAGGTGAGTGAACTCCTAGAAATTATTCATCATTTCTATTAAGCTTAATGGAACTGTGAAATTCTTAGTTCAATTTTTTTCTTTTAATTTTTGTCTCGATTGGCTTAAACTGATTGCAAATTAAGTATGATCTCTAGTAATAATATTGCTGAAAGATATGTAGAACAATATTCAGAACCTTTTTTCCAGTGGCATTAGTTTTGGACAAGTGACAAATAGTTTGAAACTGGAGTGAATAAGTATGAAATCTTATATAGATAAAAAGAAATGAAAAGGTGTAGGAGTTCTAAACAGGTGGGGTTAGGGGGCAACTGAAATTTAACTACAGACCTGGAAAAATCCAATCTTGTCTTTTAGGGATCCTGCTGCTTCTATCTTGCTTCTGAGCCACTGATCATCTTAAATGAACTTTTCTAAACATCAATGATGCATAAATCACAGTGTAGGAAGCTGTTGGGTGGTAAATTGGAAGTTGATTAACCAATATCAACATATTATACATTATTGATATTTTCTCATTGTTTTATTTGTGTGTGTCTTTCTGTATTTTACTTTTTTACATCGACTTGCCACTCAGTCATAGTTAGAAACTTAGAGTTCTTGATGCTATCAAGTCTTTCAACTGGAAGTTCAGGAACAAACTTGAAAAATCTGCTATATAAATTCAAACATATTTCTCACTCAGTTTTTATCCACTTTATGTTTCATGAAAAATCAACCATAGAACCATATGCATATGTTGATTCATTCTACTTAGCCATGGATTGAATAACTGGATACAAGGAGACATATTAACAAGAAGGTTGGGGAGGGCATATAAAAAACAAATTATGTACAAAATACACTTGAAGCAACGATAATGAGAAAGTATAAAGATTGTTGAGTATATGTGGTAAGATGAAATTAGTCTTTGGCAGTGACTAGCAGTCTAGCATTATTAAATGGTTTGGTTATGGACCTTGAATGAAATTTGGAGCTCAATTAATCCACTGTTGCTGATCATATGCAAAGATTTAGTCGCAAGTATTCAGTTTATAGAGTGCTGGTTAGCATTGAATATTGGCTAGCAGGTTAACTGGCATTTAGATATAAGCAATAAGATTATACATGGAAATTTGTTGGATAGTGTATTGTGTTAGAAGAGCTCAATTAATTGATGTTGTGTTCATGTGATGTTACTCATGTAAGTTGAGATTCACACTGAGAACTCCTTGTTGCTAGAAATACATGAGGGCGTACAGAAAGTGCAGATCGAAAGTCAACTAATGACCTGTTGTTTGATATGGGCAGTCACAAATTGTTTTCATATATTTTGACCGAATCATCAAAAAAAAATCGCTGCATTGGTTGATTTAAGGTAAATCTTTCTGAGAAATGTAGACATTCCTATGTTTATTGAGAACTGAGACACCTTACCTGCTTAAATGTGTATGATGGGGTTGGCATCAAAATTTGATATGGTCAGATTTCCGGGCACTTGGCATGAATGTTTTGGTCAGCTTGCTTCAGGGGAAAATCTCTGCTAGGTGCTAATTATTATGAAGAAAAGTAATTGCAACTTTCATTTTTCAGTTAGTGTATGGATCTTCTAAAATTGTATTTTGGAATTTGTTTGTCGACAAGGGGGAAGAATGGAATTTTGTCTTGAAAAATGTTTCGGGGCCGTTAGCAGAAAATAGTGATCTGTTGGCAGTATCTCTTATCCTTTGATCCTAAAAATTCTGTTTCAAATGATGTTAGTTAGATGGGGCATCATCTGGTTGGATTTTTGTAGGGAGGTTTGTTTGATAAGTTTATGTCTAGTCTTTTGGAAGTTGTTTGCTGTTGTAGGAGGTATTGGTCAGAGTTTAGCCAGTCTCATTTCTCTTTTTGTGTGGTTGCTGTTTCATTTCTTTGGTTGTTGATTTAATTTCTACCATTTCTTTGTGAGCTCACAAAGGTTGGTTTTACCTGAATTAGTTGCTCTAATTTCATTTTCGATGTTGATGGATATATTTCCTGTACTCAAAATAGAAAATACTGCCCAAGTTTGTTTGAAATTATAAAATGGTTAATCTTACATAGCCAGATTTTATAGCTGTGATACTGATAGGGAAAAAGTATGGTAAATATGAAACAAATACATAGCTTGTTTTTCTATTAAGAGATCCAAAACTTCTGTATCTACTCATACATAACATTTGTTTTTGTTTCCTGCTTGAAATGCAGATATCACACATCATTTCAGAATGCTATTCAGCTATGCAGCTAGCAAGGTGTAGTGTAAGTTTTCGAAAATTTTCTGTATTACAATATTAAAGAAGATGTTCCCAAATGAATTGTTCTGAGATTCTACGAGAGTGTCAAAATTTGATAGGCAGATCAAGTTTGTTGTTTGTGTGGTGTGTTTGTTGTGGTCACTTATTTAATTGTAAGGGTTTGCTGGAAAAATACACAATAGTCTCATTTTATGAGGTTGATTTTTTTATAATCTATTTTGGCATATTGGATTTGTATTAGTTGTCATTATTCCTGTTAAAGTATAATCAGCATTGCATATGCTACAGAGCAAAGTAAGAAACATCAATGAAATTTATTTACTTACAATGGAAACAGAAACCCTCAGAACACAGAACAGAGGCTGTAAAAAACAGGAAATATGATTTGAAAACAAGAATCACTAAACTATAGCCAATACCTCGCAAGGATTTGGGGAAACAAGACTCTCTATATATATAATCCCTTCTACCAAGCATTCACCATCATCATTCGGTATGCTATACTGTTTTGAAGTCTGTTCTTTATGATTGTATAAGACTAATTCCCATCCATCAAGATTGAACAAAAAATTACCATTCTTTGCAACACATAATAAGTCAAACCAATGTTTACATCCAGGCAATGGGTCGCTGCTGAAATTGAACAATCTATTCCAAGAAGCCTTTGCGCCATATCCTTTAATTGTCCATGCATCACAATATAGTGTGTGAGTAGTAGCACAAACACACAAGAAATCTCCTAAAACCTTTAAATCTAAGCCCATATTTTGAGGAACATGATCCGGCACTATTATCATCTCCAGGAATTTCTCCTCTGCCAAATCAAATGAAACGATTACAGTCATTTTGTGTGAACCATTTTCCTCACTTAGCCAATGCAAAATCCCGTTTAGATAAGTTGCTGAGCCCTGCAAGGAAACAGTACAATGGAGGTCTTGAATTGTTCCCCATGTACAACCTTTTAAGGAAAACACCTCCATTTTAACTACTAGAACTAGAGATGATTCCTCTGACTATTTTGTAATCATCAATGTATGAATCGTATCCAAACCCATAAAAGAGCTTGTCATCTGGAAAAGAACTTGTTGCCGGCAACTCCCTGGATTCTCCTGTAGATGGATTCCAAACAATGATTTGTGGGTTAGAGTCCAAAACTGCAGAAATCAAGCCATCACAAGATCCTACAAATTCAATATCTTCGGGACTTTTCAGTGGGTAGCTGAGATCTCTTGTTACAGTATTGTACTCATGGCCATCACAGCAGGCTTCATGATCTATGGATTGGAAAGGATAGGTGGAGAGAATGAGCCTGTGGCGGTTGTCATTAGCATCTAGCTTTGCATATTGAAGGTGGAGTTTGGCAAATTTAGGATTATTAGAGATCAAAGAATACCATGACTTGCTTACACACTTGAATCGTAGAAGAGGCTTCCCAGGAAGCCTTGAGAGTATGTCAATGATGATTTCAAGAGGGAGTTGAGGAAGGAGTCTGGGCATGGTTTCCTCACTTTGATTTGTACTACATAGTGTGTGAAATTAACAAATATATATATAGAACAAAACTGGAAACTTCCTCTGAACGTTTATAAAAATGAATGACCTGAATTTGCATACTAATCTTCGAATTAAAAACTCAAAATAAAATAGTAAACTTTGCTTGACTTGATCTAGTAAAACTTCTGATATGTATATATATATATATATATATATATATATATAGTTTAGGTAGCATGTTACTTGCACATGTTACGTACTCCAGTTGTTTTATTTTACCATTAAAACTAATTTTGACTATATTATAATATTAAGTTATGATTTAATCATATTGATGGATGGCATATATATGTATATACCTTAAGTTGTAAAAACTGAGAAAAACCCAAAAAATTGGGAGATCAAAATCTCTGAAGTTTGCTAGTCTAGCTGCTGTATGAAGAAACAACAAATGCATTTACTTTATTAACGTTTATATGTATAATGGTCACTAGGGCTGAGCACGGTTCAGTTCAAATCAATACTGAGTTAAGAACCAATACCGTACTAAATTAAAATGATATTGTTCTCACTTTAAGTCTCAAATTTATTCGGTACTTCTGCGGTACATTACATGGACAGCTTTTAAAACTGTAAGCCTTGGTTAGTGGGCTGCTTTGCCATTTTGATTTGCTTACCCACTAACTTATATACCATTTATTTTTGCCTTCTCCCACCAACGTGGGATTGCTCTTTTTCCAACAGTATCATTATTATCAAGAGGAGCACATAATCATTATTGCATAACAGAAACAAAAAAACAGTATCATTGAAATTCATTTACTTACAATACAAATTGAAAATTAAGAATCCACACAAACATAAAACAGAGAAAGCCAACTAATTAAGGTAAACAAGAATCATTAAACCTGGCCTTGGGCAACATTTGGGGAAACAAGGCTCTATGTATATAGTCGCTTCAAAGTTCAAACGAATCCCAGTCATTGGGTACTGTGGAAACTGTTGTGAACTTTGTTCTTTAGAATTGTACAAAACTAATTCCCATCCATCAAGATTGAGAACAACACTACCATTTTTTTAAACCCATAATATTTGAAGCCAATATTTACCACAGGGTAATGTGGCCATTGTTGAAATTGAACTCCAAGAAACCTAATTAGTGCCACTGTTGAATTACTTCTTCAAATCATAAAATGCTTAGACTTACATGGTCAGCTTTTATAGCTGTAATACAGATCTGTATCCACTCATACATAACATTTGTTTCTTTTTCCTGCCTGAAATGCAGATATCGTGCATCATTTCAAAATGCTATTCAGCTATGAAGCTAGCAAAGTTTAGTGTCCAGTTTCCAAAATTTTCTGTATTACAATATTAAAGAAGACGTTCCCAAATGAATTGCTTTGAGATTCTACGAGACTGTCAAAATTTGGTAGGCAGCTTAAGTTTGTTGTTTGTGTGGTGTATTTGTTGTGGTCACTTATTCCTGTTAAAGGCTTTAACTTAAAGCATAATCGGCATTGCACATGCTATAGAACATCAATGAAATTTATTTATTTACAATGGAAACAGAAAACCAAGAAACCACAGCAACAAAAAAAGGGAGCAAAAAAGAAATGTCAGCCTACAAATGAAGCCTATTAAGGTAAACAAGAATCACTAAACTATATAGCCAATACCTTACAAGGATTTGGGGAAACAAGACTCTCTATGTATGTAATTCCTTCAAAGGAGTCCCCATAATCATTGGGTATGGCATACTCCTTTGAACTCTGATCTTTAGGATTGTATAAGACTAATTCCCATCCATCAAGATTGAACAAAATATTACCATTCTTTGCAACACATAATATGTAAAACCAATATTTACATCCAGGCAATGGGTCGCTGCTGAAACTGAACAATCTATTCCAAGCAGCCTTTGCGCCATATCCTTTGATTGTCCATGCCTCACAATATGGTGTATGAGTAGTATCACCACATACAAATAGGAAATCTCCTAAAACCTTAATTTCCAAGTCATAATATTTAGGAACATGATCTGGCACTGGTATCGTCTCCAGGAATTTCTCCTCTGCCAAATCAAATGAAACGATTACAGTCCTTTTGTTTGAACCATTTTCCTCACCTACCCAATGCAAAATCCCGTTTAGATAAGTTGCTGAGCCCTTGAAAGAAACAGTACAATGGAGGTCTTGAATTGTTCTCCATGTACAACCTTTTAAGGAAAACACCTCCATTTTTACATTGCTAAAACTAGAGATGATACCTGTGACTATTTTGTAATCATCAACGTACGAATCGTATCCGAACCCATAAAAGAGCATGTCATCTGGAAAAGAACTTTTTGCTGGCAACTCCCTGGACTCTCCTGTAGATGGATTCCAAACAATGATTTGTGGGTTAGAGTCAAAAACTGCAGAAATCATGCCATCACAAGATCCCACAAATTCAATATCTTCAGGAGTTTTCACAGGATAGATGAGCTCTCTTGCTTCAGTGTTGTACTCATGGCCATCACAGTAGGCTTCATGGTCTATGGATTGGTAAGGGTAAGTGGAAAGAAAGAGCCTGTGGCGGTTATCATTAGAATCTAGCTTCGCATATTGAAGGTGGAGTTTGGCAAATTGAGGATTATTAGAGATCAAAGAACGCCATGACTTACTTACACACTTGAAACGTAGAAGAGGCTTCAAAGGAAGCCTTGAGAGTATGTTAATGATGATTTCAAGAGGGAGTTGAGGAAGAAGTCTAGGCATGGTTTCTTCACTAAGATTTATTTATGAATGCTATTTGGTGTGTGAAATTAACCGATATATATATATATAACAAAACTGCGATGAAACTTTCTCTGTACGATTATAAAAATGAACGACCTGAATGGGCATATTAAGCTTTTTAAAAACTCAAAATAAAATAGTATAACTTGCTTGACTTGAACCAGTAAAACTTCTGATATTTATGTATATATATATAATAGTTTAGGTATTGCACATACTACCTACTCCAGTTGTTCTATTTTTCCCATTAAACCTAATTTTGATTATATTATAATATTAATTAAGTTGTAATTAATGGGAGTAATTAGCTAATATGTGAAGAAAACAACAAATCCATTTACTTTATTAACGTTTATGTATATGAATGAAAACAATTTACTGGCTATAAGAATAAAAGGAAGAGCTAAAGAAGTAAATACAAAGCGAAAAACATGATACTGATTTTTGCTTGATTCTTGAACTAATTTATTCAGTATCATTATTATGAGAGATTCTAGGTAGATGGAGACATATCAATTAATTATGTCATATTAATAATTTTATATTTCATAATTAATTAATATGTCTTATTTTTATTAGATTAGTTTATGAATAAAATGTTAGATTCAGTTTACCTGAAAATTTCTCCATCATTATAAAGAGGAGCACAGTTGCATATGTAATAGAAACAAAACAACATCAATGAAATTCATTTACTTTCACCGTGGCCGGAATCTAACAAGGTTAGTAGCGCTGGATGTTTAATTTTGGTATATTTAAATTTGAAAAATTATTTTTTTTTACTTCACTTAAAATTATTTGAAAATGGTATTAGTTTTCAATAATTTTTAAAAATTAAAATATTAAAATTAATTTTTCCACATTTTATTTCACAAAATACACAAATTAAAATTTAATTGAAAAATTTTAAGATGTTACATAAACAAACTCCTATAACCCTTAAATCTAAAGTAGTCTAGTTTTGGAAACATTATTTGGAACTGGTATCTTCTCCAAAAAACTTTTCCTTTGCCAAATCAAAAGAAATAATCAATAACTTCTTTTCATATAAATATGCGAGATATAAAAGTAACTTTATGAATCCTTTGATTTACTTGTACAATTTTACATAATTAATGTCACGCAAGACAATAACACTTATAGAAAAAAGGAATTGTTGTGCTGATAACAAGATTGTAATTGTTACAAAACTAAAGCTACATAAAGCTTTGAACTAAAACTGTAACAGATTTGCCAAATAAGTTGGCCTTTGTGAATTGTTGATTTGATTTGAATTTGATCCAGGTTGGTTCCTCTTGAATTTTGCTATATATATTAATCCTCTTAAGGTGATCGTTGTCTCATGGCAAGTTTGCCGCCTGTTAAGGTGATTGTCGTTTCGCGTTCCACTTCTACTTCCCATTTATTAACTGTTACAGACCATGTCAATTAAATTTGGATGGATGGCCTCTCACATGGCCAAATAATAGTTGTGGGCTTCTCTTGGTCAAATGTGGCTTTCTAATAAATAGGTTTTTACCAATTAAACTGAGTCTATTAAACCATTCATGCTAGGGATGGCAATTTGACTCAATCTGCTGTGATTTGATGACGCAGCGAGAAAGTGGGGCAATAATATTAGAATATATTTATACCTTAAATATTCTCAAGTTCATAAGAAAAAATAAATTCTAGAGTCCATCAGAAATAAAGAGATTGAAAATTCTCAATCTGTTGTGACTCGATGACGCAGCGACAAAGTGTGGTAATAATATTAGAACACATTTATACCTTAAATATTCTCAAGTTCATAAGAAAAAATAAATTCTAGAGTCCACCAGGAATAAAGAGAATGAAAATTTTATTTATAATGAGATATCTCTGAATTATCACATAACAGACTTATTTATAAAGCAAGAAACCCTAATTAAAAACTAATAAAATTATTAAATAGGAGACTTAAATATTCTAAAATTACTTGAGAAATAAGAAAAAAAAATCTAAACTAATTAAGAAATTACAATTATTATAATCATTAAAATAATAATAAAAATATATGAGAATTACCGCATCATACTTCTCAATTTCAAGAAAACTCGACTTCGAAATCTTTTATGCCAAATAAATAAATACTTTGAATACACTAGTGTCTTCACATGACAAATTCCAAATAATAATTTTGTTTGAAGGTTCAATTGAAATGGAAAAAAATTGAAATTATTAATCCCAATAAAATCAACATATTGTAATTCACTCAGAACAAAATCATGGGACTTGTGAGTTATGGGCTCACTTTGAAACTCAACAATTTGATTTGTCAATAATTCCTTCTCACTCGTGCTAAGATCTTCAATTATTTGTTCATCATTCACCTTGCTCTCTTCATTATCACAAGAAGAGTCAAAATTGGTGGTACTTGATTGTTCATCCTCACTGAATTCAATATACTGATGATTTTATGCCCGAGTAATATCCATAGCATCCTTGGTAGTATTAATAATCACTTCTTTAAATTCAATCGATTTATTTTGTATTTTCCCCAGCTCTTGCTCAACTCCAAAAGCTACTGATTCAACTATATTCTTTTTATTGCTTGCATCAATTTTCCACCAACCTCCACAATGCTCACTTTTAGGAAATGAATTATTTTTCGAATGATAAATTAAACTAAAAGTTTTATCACCTACAAATTTCAAATTAAATTCTTTCTTTAATGGTTAAACATAGAAATCCTTCCTCAATCCTTCATAGTACCTATTTAATTTTTTTATTTAAATCATAAAGTACATAACAATTATGATAAAATTCATTCACTAATAATTCTTTCATTCTTGACCATGAACGAATCTTACCATGTATCTTTTGATATTCAATCCACCATTCAAGTGCATCATCAACTAATTTTCGAGAAGCAAGTTTAACTTTTTTTGCCCATGAATATCATGATAATCAAAATACACCTCCAAATCAAATAACCACTTCACAAAATCTTTTTCATAAAATTCACTATCAAAATAAGAAATACCTCTAAAATTAGGAACATCTCTACGAATAAATTGACTGTGAGCTACATCATCTCCAGTGTAAGATCTACCATATCCACAATCTCAAAAATAAAAATTATTTTCTAAATAAGGAAAATGTCGACTGCAAGCTACATTGTCTTGAGTGCTATTTCTTCCATATTATGAATCTTGAAAATTTACTCTTGAAAGAGTTTGCCCTTTGCGATCACCATCAACGAAGAGATTGCTTCAAACTCCGTAAATTGTCATCGATGAGACAAGCCTTAGCCTGCTCTGATACTACCTGACACAGCGAGGAAGCGGGGGTAACAAGGCTAGAACGCGTCTACACCTTAAACATCTTTGAGTCCACAAGGAAAAATAAATTATGCAATCCACAAGGAATAAAGAGACTGAAAATTTTATTAATAATGGGATATCCCTGAACTATTACATAATAGGCATATTTATAAGGCAGGAAATTCTAATTAAAAACTAATAAAATTACTAAATATAACACCTAAATATTCTATAATTACTTGAAAAATAAGAAAAATAAATCTAAACTAATTAAGAAATTACAATTATTATAATCATTAAAATAATAATAAAAATATATGAGAATCACCGCATTAGCTGACCCCCATTTAACGGTGGGGCAAGTACGGGCCAATTGAAATATTAATACTCTTTATGGGTTTAGGTCAGGTACGAATTAAGGATATATCCACTCCGTACCTGACCCAATTATATATTATATATTATTATTATTATTATTATAGAAATTAGAAACCCTAAATGGTTCTTGTGCCATTTCTCACTGCCCCTCATCTCTTATAGTCGCTCATCTCACTCTTATCTCATTCCATTCTCTATGCCACTCATCTTCTTCTATTCTCTTTGTTGCTCATCTCACTCTCATCTTCGTCGGTCACCAGTTTTGGTTTGCGAGTGAGAATTTGTTCTTGTTCTTTAATTTGGGTAAGAAATTTTTAGGTAATTGTTCTTGATTGTTGTGTTTTCTTGCATGATTGTTGTTGGTCTTGATTGTTTGGTATGTACTTGTTTTGTTTTGTTTTATATATATATATATATATATATATATATATATATATATATATATATATATATATATATATTGGCCTAACTAAAAGAATATTATAGAGGAAATTACATAATATATTATTTTTTTAGAGAAAATATCATTTTTACTGTGAGTTTTTTATGTATATTTTTACTAACCTTGTATTTATTTTATACAGTTTTTGTTTATTTTCTTTTCTTTTCTACTGTGTTTCTCAATGAAGGGCCTGAGTTAAATTTAAGTTAGTCAAAATGAGGCAAATGAGGTATCAAAAGAAAGTTTAGGAGGAGAGGAGTCCAATTGTACTAGAATCGCCAGAAACGGAGGTCAGAGAATCAACTCCATAAGTTTTCGGTCAGTGGAATGGTCGGACGGCACATGAGCCACTCTCCGACGGTGTTTGGCGGTGAACTCTTGGTGGAGGAGTTGCCAATGGCTGGGCTGCCTGCTGGTGGGCCATATGTCACTTGCCGATAGATGGAAGGCGGTGAACGACAGCGACAATTTTCTTCTTTCTCTCTCTCCAATGGCTACTACTTCTATGGTTTTTAGACTAGTAAATCGAACCTATGCCTATAGTCTCCTCAACAAGGCCAAACTGGTGATCTTTGTTTTATTTTATTTATATTTGGAGGGAATAATTAATTACTTAATTTAGTTAATTAATGAAATCTTAATATTGTTGCAATATCTTTTTTTTGGGTGATTAATTTTTTTTTCCCAGCTTTTTACATTTGCTAAATCACACAAATGAACCTATGATGGAGAATGCCCCTTTAATTATTTTATTAGATGTATTATTTACGAAATATATATCAAATAGATACGAAATATATATTTGTTATATATCAATTGTATATAAATAACATATATGAAAAATTATATGAAATGGATGTTAATTCTTGAAACTTAGCAAATGTATACCAAATATTAAACATACACTAGACATATACCAAACATATACGTAACGTATATTATATATATACAAAACATATATCAAACATATACAATTTTCTAGGTTTATTCTTTTTTTGAACAAACTGAAAAAATATACCAAACATATATCATTTGCTAAAAAAAAAAAATCAAACGTATACCACCGTATAAATATTATTTTTTGAAGTTTAAATGGTATTTTTGAAAATTTTTCATGGGTACCGTAAAAATGAAAATTTTTGCCTCTTTTTTGTTATTTTTGAAAATTTCCCAATATTATATACATGGATCTGTATAAATTTTAATGGGGACATACAAAAACATAATGATGTGACTTCATCGGAAATTAATTTTAAATCATTCTTATAATATAAGGTATGGCATGTGGCGAATTTTCACCTTAATAATTCCTTAACTTTAATAAAGAACTAGTTGTGGGCCTATGTGTTGCGCAAGTGCCTTTTAATTATTTTTTAATTGATTTGTATTAAAAAATAATGTAATAATTAATATAAATATAATTTATATAATTAATTTAAAATTTATATATAAATATATTTCTTCTTTAAAAATAACTTATTTTTTTCCTTAAAAAATTGTTAGGAATAAATGATTAAAAATAAAAGGAGTCAAAATTATTTACTTAATTTGCCAAGAAAAAGTTGCCAAATTGTTTACTTAATTTAGTAAGAAGTTGCCAAATTATTTACTTAATTTGGCAACATGACAACACCAAATGAGGAGGCCTATAAAAGGCTTCAATATTTCATTTTTTAATATAGAATAAGAAGAAGAAAAATTCCTTATATTTAAAGAGTTTCAAATAAGTTTGAGAAAAATTTTCTTGGGTGTATTTGAAATTTTTGGGTGTGAGAAAAATATTGAGTATATGTGGTTGTAACAATTTTCACATAGTGAATATTTTTCTCTGGTTGTCTTTGACAACACCGTGATTTTTCTCTTTTTTTGGAGTTTTCACTTAAATTTCTTGTGTTATCATTCTTCCATTATTTTTTTTGTTATTCTTGCATAATTGTGATTTGGAGGAAATTGGATTAAATAAATTCAGATTTCTCAACAAGTAATATCAGAGTTTCGGTTACGTGTACGTTAACTATTTTGTTTGTGTTGTGCAAGAAAAATGTCGAACAATAAGTTTGATATTGAAAAGTTTGATGAAAGAATTAATTTTGGCTTGTGGCAAGTGCAAGTCAAGGAAGTATTAATCCAGTCTGGATTATACAAGGCTTTAAAAGGGAAACCGGTTCCTGTTGCTAGCAGAAAAGATTCAGATGATTCTGGTGATGAATCTGATTCAAGCGGTGGAGATTTAAGAGAATCCAGAAAAACTGGTGGTACCAAGAAATATATGCTCACTGATGAAGATTGGGAAGAGTTAGACATGAAAGCTGCTAGTCAAATACGACTATGTTTGGCTAAAAATATCTTAGCTAATGTGGTTGGCTTGTCTACAACAAAAGAGTTTTGGGAAAAGCTTGAAGAATTGTACAAAATCAAGGATATTTCAAATAGATTATATTTGAAAGAGCAATTTCACAAATTGCAAATGGATGAAGGTACGAGAATCTCATATCACCTGAGTGTTTTTAATGGGATCATTTCTGAACTTGAGTCCATTGGAGTTAAAATTGATGATAAGGATAAAGCTTTACTGCTCATCTGGTCTCTTCCGCCTTTCTTCAAACACATGCAGCCCATTTTGCAGTATGGGGGCAAGGATTTGGTTTTCTCTGAAGTTATCAATAAATTAATTTCCAAGGAAAGAAGGTTGAAAGATGACGACAGTAGATCTCCTGAAAATTTAGCACTGACGGTGAATAATTTTTCTAGGAGAAATAATAGCTCTGGAAAGAAAAAGATTTTCTGCTAGGGTTGTGGTCAAGCTGGACACACAAAGAAAGAATGCAAAAAAGGCATAGCTAGTTTGGCCAGTAGCTCCAATGTTGCTACTAATATTATCACCTCTGAAAGAGGAGATAATGATGAATTCCTATAAGAAAATGTGTATCCTCATGGCATGATGCTATCTTATTGAAATGTCATGGAAGAGGATATGTAATTGGTAGTTGTCCACAAATTTGCACATCATTGGTTGACAGTTTATGGTGTGTAGTGAAATTGATGTCGATGGCTAATGAACTTCCGAAAAGGCAACATGGAAGTTAACATCATATTTTATTAGCAGGTTATTTTCGACATGAGCCTGTGAAATTCTTAGAATTGATGAATTAATTCTAAGTGGGTATACTCGTTATGGTGGAGTATGATAATTCTCGAAAAATTATGGTTGTCGGTAGCAGATAATATTTTGTGTTAGATGACTTTTATTTTTAATCATGATGGAGATTGTTAAAAATAAATGATTAAAAATAAAAGGAGCAAAAAATGTTGACTTGGAAAGAAGAGTCAAAATTGTTTACTTAATTTGGCAAGAAGAAGTTACCAAATTATTTACTTAATTTGGTAACAAGAAGTTGCCAAATTATTTACTTAATTTGGCAACATGACAACACCAAATGGGGAGGCCTATAAAAGGCTTCAATATTTCCTTTTTTAATATAAAATAAGAAGAAGAAAAATTTCTTATATTTAAAGAGTTTCAAATAAGTTTGAGGAAAATTCTTTTGGGTGTATTTGAAATTTTTGGGTGTGAAAAAAATATTATGAGTATATGTAGTTGTAACAATTTTCACATAGTGAATATTTTTCTCTGCTTGTCTTTGACATCACAGTGGTTTTTCTCTACTATAAGTAATTTGAAATAAAATTTTAAAATTTCTAAGTGTTACTTTTAATGAGATATATATTTCTTTTAATTAAGTTATTTAAATTAAGTAATACAATAATATTTTAAATAAATAAATAGTAATAATTTATCATGTATTTTGTATGGTTTGAATTTTTTTATATAACTATTATAATTGAAATAGTAATGTTCGTCTTGTATTAAGCAACTCGTAATTAATATAGTAAATTTGAAATAAGCATTCAAAATATCAAGTGACACTTTATAATACATGTAATTTTTTTATAAATATTTTTATTTAAAATAAGCAGCAAAATTAATTTTTATTAATATTTTTATTTTTTATACATCATCCATTAAAATTTGTAGAGTTTGTAAAGTTTTACAATCACTTATGATATTGTAAATGATATTTATTATTATAGATATATGAGAAAAATCTAAATATTTTTATATCAACTATATAATATTGACAATTTATCTTTTTCACTTCATCTTTTTTTAGTAGGATTCATATTCTTTTTTTGCCAGTAATTTTATTCCATCTTATCGCATAGAAGCTTGTAATTGTAGTCTATATATATATATATATATTTTTAGGTTTATCCAACATCGTTTTTATTGTAGTTCC
This sequence comes from Vernicia montana, assembly GCA_949750685.1. NCBI lineage: Eukaryota > Viridiplantae > Streptophyta > Magnoliopsida > Malpighiales > Euphorbiaceae > Vernicia > Vernicia montana. The sequence goes on along the minus strand of CATKHJ010573311.1, from coordinate 5,596 downwards.
TATACTTGGAAATATATATTTCTAAAAACTAGGAAAACATGTATATTTTTACGGGCCCTTTTTGGTGTACACACTCGAGTACTTGGTGAATCTGGACCTTTGGATGGTCAAGATTAAATCTTGGCCATTCATTTGGTAAAATTAAAGGATTTGACATTTAATATTATTATTTGTTAAAATAATAGGACCTACAAATATTAAAAAGAATAATTATATGTCATTGGCCTAAAATACCCCTCTTATTAAAGAATTTTTACAATTTGTTGTGAAATTCAATGGGGTAAATAGCCCAAAAATCAATAAACTTTAATAATTTTTTCAATGTAGTCAAAAAATATTTTTTTTTTTTGGCAGAGAAATACCTAAATTTTCAAAAGTATTTCATTCAGTGGTCACTGGCTGGAATCCAAACCTGAGACGCTGATGTGGACTGCCACGTTAGAGATAACTGTTGAGTCAGCATGCCAGCTAGACGTCACATTAGCAAAAAAGTGACACGTTAGCATGCTATGTGGAAATGGGCTCCATTTTTTACTTATGTTAAAAAATTAAAAAAATTATTTAAAAAAAAAAAGAAAGAAATCTCTCTGCCTCTAATACTGAAAATATTCATCTTCTCGTAATACCGAATCGAAAGCAGAGACAAAGAAAGATGAACCTCATCCTTTCCCCACCTAGCTGATTGCTTCGACCCAATCATCAACGAAAACGGAGGAGCCACCCAATTTGACGACAACGATGACTAAATTGAAGCGATGGAACTAGATTGTGGCTTAGAGAGAGGCCACAGGTACTGAGAATGAAGACGAAGAAACCCACCAAGAGCTAGCACAACAGATCTCAGTTGTTTATTACCACAACCGATATTAGCCTAGTGCCTAGTACATATCAGCTCCCAAAGCCTCTCGTCCCAAGCTATCCTATGCCACTGCTTACTCACACACGCTGCCTTCCCCAAAGTCCTAGCGTCCACATGCTTCAAGACCTCAAAAAGCAAATTCTCATCTAAATTAACAAACCCAGTTCTGGTATTAACTCCATCATCAATTTCTTCATTATCTTGATTGTCATCTTCGTGGTGCTTAATTTTCTTCATTTTGATATCATCTTCGGTGACCGGAAGATTGTGTGTAAGAGTAAATTCAAGTGGATGCTTCATGAGGGAGAGGAAGAGAGAGAGAGAGAGAGAGAGATGAAAAAGGAAAGAGAAAGAAGAAATGAAGAGGGGAAGGTTAGGGGTAGGAGGTGGGTAAATGGGGGAATGGGACCTGATTTTGGTGATTATCGAAAAGGACAAGAAATCGAGTAAGCACCAGCGCTCTTGAAAGCCCTACTTGAGTGTGCTCGACTCGTCGAGTAAGAAATAGAGAAAACTATGAAATCATTGATTAAACTCAGAGAATCAGTATCTGAACATGGAGATCCAATTGAGAAAGTAGCCTTTTACTTCGTTGAAGCTTTATATCGCAGAGTTTCTCTACAAGCAGAGAAAAGCTTGATCATGTTTGAGACAACCTAGAAATTTCTTCGGATTGAAGAGAACGAAAAGAGGCAGTTACGGTGTCGTTTTTGTCTAGGACAATCAAAATAGAAGGCAAGGGTTGTGTCGGTGGTGGTGATGATGATGAAGAGGAAGGAAGACTAGAGAGGGAAGCGTTAATGGCTTCTTGGATTTGGAGACGGAAGGCCAAGTCGAGGTCGGAATCAAAGGATTGCACTGCCATGAGCTTGCAGCGTTTAGGAAATTTCGGTCTCGCCGTTTAGGGTTTGGGATGATGTTAGGTTAGTGTTATGCAGAGAGAGAAATAAAAGAAAAAAATTAAGAAAAATTAATATTTTTTGAAAAAATTAAGAAAATTGATCCCACGTGGCATGGTGACGTGGCAAAATTTAATGATATGGTATGCCACGTCAGTTTCTCAGGTCTGAATTCTGGCCAATGACCTTCATGTGAAATTTTTTTGAAACTTTAGATACTTTCCGATATTTTTTTTTTTTTTTTTTTATGATCACATTGAAAAAATTACTAAAGTTTAGTGATTTTTAATGTTATTTACCCAAATTCAATAACTGTGTTAAGTTTCAAAAATATCCTTGGTAAACAATAGGTTAGAATAAAGAGAAAATGAATATTCATAAGTAGACAAGTGCTAGTAATTAAGATACAATTGAAAATGAAACAAAAAATGCAGTTTTAATTAAAGGAAAAAATAAAACATTTTTTTTCCTTTTTTATTTTAACAAAATCAATATGGAATATAAATTAATTAATAGATATATAATACTGAAACTAGTTATGATTTTAAAATAATAACCCATAATATATAAAATATATATCTAGTTTTTATAATTAGAATTAGAAAAAAAAAAACATAAATTCAAATTATTCTTAGTTGTATTTAACTAATAAATGCTTCTTCCCCTTTTTTTTTTTTTTTTTTTTTTTTTAACTTGGTTTCAAAAAATTGCATAACTTTTTTTGTTTAATGTTTAATTATTTAACTAATTTTTATGTCAAATACCTAATTATTTAAATGAAATATATATATTTTTTTATGTATATGATAAAATTAGAGGTAATAATTTTTTTTTCTAACTTGTGAAATACCCAACTATTGATCTAGCCCATAAATTAAAAAAAATAAAAATACATATAAAACATGTCAAATTTATTTATATATACTAATTTGTAATAATAAAAATACATATAAAACATGTCAAATTTATTTATATATACTAATTTGTAATATATATATACATATATATATATATTAGTACGTTCAACTAGTGACCTATTGATTGAATCTAGGTTTGGGCATCGGTCAGTTTGATTCGGTCCAAGAAAGGTTGAAATCGACCAAATTGAAATAGAGGTAAAAGATGGATCGAATCGAACCAAATAAAACAAAAAACCAAAATTAAAAAAGGCCGAAATTATTTAACGGTTTGGTTCGGTTTCGGTTTGATAATTTGGTTTGGCCCCTTTTGATGGGCCTTTGAATTTGAGAGCCCATTCATGTAAACAATTTTTTTAAAAAAACTAAAAATAGTTATATTTTTTTTATTTGCATTACAATTGACTAATTGAGTCTAACCTTGTATTTTGGAATCAATATTTTTACATGTCCCTTAATTACAAAATAAACAAGTTGCAAAATTACAAAAAGAATATATGAATTACAGGCCCCTTAATTACAAAATAAAGGATTTGCAGAAATTACAAAAAGAATATATGAATTATGAACAAATGATCAATTCAAAACAGCAAAAAAAGCAAGTCCAATAGTCCATTCTGTAATTCCGCAAGAAAACCATAAACATTATAACTTGCAGAAGACATTAAAGAGATTAAATAAATCCAAGCAATTGAATATAAATGATATATTGGTAAGTTGAAAGAGAGGGTACAAATTTTATTTTTCATTTCATGTAAGAATATGATTAAATTAACTCGGCTGCATCATTAAACATTAATATTTAATAGTACCCCGCTACCAATTAACTCGACACATGTATTCATTTTTTATCAGAAAATCAAGAGAGGTGGAAGCATCATCATTGCCCAGTGAATAAGAAAGAAAGAAGAAAAGGAATATGATGAAAGGGGAGAGGCTCAGGGCTTAATTTTCTTGCTGTGATATAAATACTGTCAAATTAAATGGCTGCAAGCAACACAACTTGTGTTTACCTCCCACAATTTAATCCAATACAAGCATTCAATCATAGTAAGAAAATTGAAGCATGCCATCATCATTGCCCAAAAAAACAAGCATAGAAAATAAAAGTAGAGATATGAAATGAAAAAACAAAAAACAAAAATAAAATGAAATAGATATAATAACAGAAAGTCAGAAACAATAAATAAGAAGGAAAGAATGTAAAGAACACAACAAGAAAATTGAAGCATGGCATCATTGCCCAAAAAATTTAAATAGCAAATAAAAGTAAATAAATAAAATGAAAACCCAGAAAAGAGAAATAATATAAAAACAGAAAAAATGAAAGAGATATAATAAACAAAAAGTCAAAAACAATAAATAAGAAGGAAAGAATGTAAAGAACACAATAAGATTAGCTAAGAGATGGAAAGATTTTGCATATCTAAGAATGAGAGACTGCCACTGCCATTGTGTATGACCATACCCCAAATATCTAAATGATCAATTGAATTCAATCAATACTTACCAATCCATAATGGTTGCAAAAGTTATTATCATGCCAAATAAGGCATTGCACTATAAATGACTGAAATCAATAACATAATTGCAGTATTGCAAAATAGGTAAAATGGACCAAAAGTATTAAAACACACAAAGTAAGTCATAGAAAAGGCAAAAGGAATAAGAGAACTTTACAAATGCAGCAGTTATAAATTTGGACAAAACAAAAGTTGCACTTTAAAAAAGGAAAGTAATAACTGCCAAGCCATCATGATTAACGAATGAAATGGTTAGCTGCCTGCAAACAAGTGAAGGAAACATTATTAGTGAACTAAATGAATAACCCAACAACAGAAATAAATAACAGTGGAGAAAAAAAGGGGAAAACCTTCCAAAAACAAAAATTCACAACAACTGCTGTATAAACAAAAAGAACAACATTAATTGAGAACCAAAAACATAGTTAGTTTGATCCAAAAACCGAATGTTCAAGTCCCACATTTGAAAATTCTGCATAATAAATAAGACATTGACAAATATTCAGTTTATAACCCCTTAAAATCCAAACAACAGAAACAAATTAAATTTCAAAACTAATACAACAGTTAATAAATTAGCACCTTTTTCCCAATTTTCAAGTTCTTCAAGAGACTCCTCAGTTATGATTGGCTAATTGGATGACTTAGTCCAATCCTGGGAACAAATCAAAGCTTCCACAATTCTTGGAGTTAATGAACTCCTAAAACAATCAAGGACTCTACCACCAGTGCTGAAAGCACTTTTTGAAGCCACTGTAGAAATAGGAATAGCTAAAACATTCTTGGCCAATCTATAGAGGACAGGGAACCTCTATGAATTCAGCTTCCATCACTTTAACAAATCCAAATTATCATCATCCTCTAAGATTGACTCACCAAGATAAATATCAAGTTCATTTTGTTTGCTCCCACTAATGCCCATTTCCATTTTGTGCTGCCTAAACTTAGACTTTAAAATAGACATTGATTTCTTTGATTGAAAAGATGAATCATATTGGGTTTGAAAATTGGTAAGTGTACTTTGTGAATCTGATTGAGAGGAAGGTTGTGATGAGTACATGCTCTCATACTCATTAAAGAGTATGTAGAGTTCATGCTTTGACACTTGCAAACATGCTCACACCCAAATGAGGACCATACATCTACTCAAAGGAATACTCCATTTATTCAAAATTTTTCCCTTGGATCCAACACACTAGCAAAAAAGATGATTTTGTTCATCTTTTCTGGATCCTCCTGTTGTGCTAAATCTACAAGTGTACAGATCGTGGGCAAGTAATAGTGTGTGAATAGAGTGTCGATCCCACAGGGAAGGTGTTGACAATTACCAAAAAATATGATTACTCTATTATTTAGAAAATTAATTCAGTTGTGAAGAAAAAGAAAATTAAAATAGAT
>CATKHJ010573295.1:0-15190 GCA_949750685.1 Vernicia montana | reverse complement strand
ATGCTCTGAGTGGCATTGATGTGAATTAATGAGGAAGTTGATATGATTGAGTTGATAGCCTTGAGTGGCTTTGATGTAATGTTTTATCAGGTTCTGCTTATCAGGTGGGCCCATAACCCTTGGTTTGTGACAGTTACAGCTGTCACTTTGCAGTTTTGTCGTTTATTGAGCAGTCAGGCTTACTACGGGTTCCGGAAGCCTTAAGCTTTCCCGTTCCCTAGTGCCGGTCACGTGCCTTCGGGTTCGGGGCGTGACAGATTATCTCTTCGAGAGACCATGAATGTATGCCGATTAAGAGACTAAACCACGTAAAATTTATTTGTGTTGCTTTTCTTTTTTCTTATTGCTGCGTTTATAACTCTAATTTTCCTAATAAACTTTTTAGTCCACCAGACTAAGTCTTTTGAATTTTTTTTTTTTAATTCAGGGATAAGGTGCAAATATACCCTCAATATTTAACTAAAAGTGCAGATCGACACTTAATATTTTTCGAGGTGAGGATATACCCCTAACGTTATAAAAACGGGTCAACGCGCCCCTTCTCTCTGTTACCTCCGTTATCTATCTCTCTCTCCACACTTTTTTTTGTTTTTGTCATTCCTTTATCTTTGCTTTTTTTTTTTTTTTAACTTATATTTTACATTTACCCAAAAACATTTGTGTGTGTATATATATAATTTTACTTTTTTCATTTACTTTTTATTTATAAGTTTATATAATGATAGTTTTAATTATTAATAAAATATAATTATATTATTAGAATAATGATAAAAATTTAAAAATAATTAATTGTGATATTGAATAAGTATATTTTAAAAATTTTCTAAAAAATATAATAACGTGAAAATAAATTAATGAGATAACTAGTTTTATTTTTAAAAAAAAATTATTTGAAAAATGATAAAAAAATTTCTAAACAACTTTTGATAAAAATTAATCATGTGATAAATTTATTTCCACGCCATTATATTTTTTAAAAAATTTTTAGAGTATACTGATTCAATATCATAATTAATTATTCATAAATTTTTATCATATATTCTAATAATATAATTAAATTTTATTAATAATTATAACTATCATTTTATAAACTTATAAATAAAAAATAAATGGAAAAAGTCAAATAATATGTATGTACACATACAAATATTTTATAGGTAAATATAAAATACAAGTTAAAAAAAAGGTAAAGATAAAAGAATGACAAAAAAAAAGAGAAAAAAAAAAAGTGTGGAGAGAGAGAAAGAGATAACGGAGGTAACAGAGAGAAGAGTGTGTTGGCACATTTTTGTAACGTTAGGGGTACATCTGCGCCTCAAAAAAATTAAGTGTTAATATGCACTTTTAACCAATCACTAATGATATATTTACACTTTATCCCTTTTATTTATTATGGTGATCTTCACGTGTGGCCTCATGGTGCTAACACCAAAAAATTTTAGCATTTGGTAGTGTTAAGCTTAAGTCTGACACTAAGGTGGTGTTTGATAATACCATTCAGTACTTAATTATTTTAAGTTTATTTGATAAATACGTCTTAAAAGTCTAAATTAAGTCAAAAACCACTTAAAATGATAAGTCAAAAATTTTAACTTAAAATTTATACTGAATGCAATAAGTGATTAAATTTTTAAATATTTTTACTATTTAAAAATTATATCACTTATTTTATTCAGCACTTAAATTTTCAATACTTAATTTTCAGTTTTACCAAATACCACCTAAGCTTCTGTATTTTTTTTAATCAATCAATAATTTTGGCAAAATCCTTTAAATTGAGTTTATATGATTGAGCTCAAAAAATCCACGAGTTCAATTTTAAAAAAATCTGTTCATCTTCTTAAAAAAAAAAAAAAACCGCAGCAATTCAAGCATATAGAACAAACAATTCAATGACAATAATAAGAGGGGTAGTGAAATACCTCTTATAATTCCAATACAATATCTTACGCTTTAAAATTATGAGGCTACAATTATTCTTATACACTCCTTAATCATAAATAAATCCTACAGGAAGAATAATATACATAAATGTCTTTTTTGTCAATTTGAGTGGATACTAAAATTGCTTATAATAATTTCACACTTTAAATCTTAGAGTAGTGAGTGATTACTCTATAAAAAATTAACGCAAAAAAAGATTGTATTTTGTGAATGTAAAGAGAATTAATTACATAGACTATTAATTTTCTCTATATCTATTATATAGTAGTGAGGACTGAGGAGAACACAATAACCCTAATAGAAACTCATTAAATTTTTATTTGTCCTATTTCTAGTTGAATATAAATTATCTATCATAATATGGATGGATGTACATGAATCCCACAAAACCTGCTGTTAACGAGTAATTTATCAATTTTCTTTCCAAATTAAAGAGAAATAACTATTTTTTTTTTTATTATCATGGCTTTCATATAATTGAATATTTTACCAATAATGGAGATTATGAATAGATATCTTTATATATATAAAATATAAAATAGATAGCAAGTACTTTTCACTCTATTATACATTTGTGCAAGAAATCAAAGGCTTCAGGATCTCAACTTTACATCCTTGTTATCATTTGCCCTTAGCCCTCCTCATTCAGCCTTCATATATAAAAATCTCTATTTGGATTTACATCATTGAAAAAATATCGTTTGTCAATTTGTAATTACAGAAAGTTTATACATGAAGTTGGATTATAGTGTTTGGTATGAATGAATATAGAATTTATTTTATTTGTAAATAGATTTATAAAATTTTCATATTCATTATAAAAATACATCAATAGATGAATTTTAATATGTTGTTTTATTTATTTGTATTTAAAATTTATTAAATTAGTATTAATTATTACTCTTTTTAAATTTAGATTCCATTTAAAATTCTATTAATTTTGATAAAATTCACTCAAATATAATTAATTTTATAGAATTGAAAATTAAAAATTTTAAATGATTTTTCATTTATACAACGACCTCAAGTTTGGATTTATAAATAATTAGTCTTGGATCTGTATTTTGCTTGAGTTTTTATTATATTATATTTATTTAATTTGTGTTTTCTTAAAATATTTTAACATACATGAAATATTTTTTTTATTAAAATTTAATTTGATAATTTTAGATATTAATATAAAAGAAAATATATGGGATCAAGTTTATTATATATAGACTAGCTAAAAAAAATAAAAAAAAATTATATGTATTAATTTATATAAATTTTAATTGAAACATACAGAAATACAATAATATAAAAAAAATTAATGAAATAATTTCATATAAATTTAATTTTTTAAAAAATTATTTAACATATTACGAATTTTTTTTAAAAATAATTTTTCAATTCATCTTTTTTTTTTTTTTTTTTGTGTGTGTACATTTTCTTAAAATTTTATAGACTTCATTTATATATAATATAATATATATAAGCTCTCTGCATGTTTTCAATTACAGTGTATTCTTTTTATCTTTATTAATTAATTAACAATAACAACTTCTAAAATTGTTTGAATGGATAATAATTTTTGTTACTAATTTTGTCAAGATGTGAAGAGACTAATGGATTGAATCCTAAAAGATTAAATAATTAATTAATAAAAATAATAAAATTGATAATTAACCCTGTGAAATTGTAAACTTTAATTAATAATTAAAAATATAAAATTAGCTAAAAAAATGAGGGATTAAAGGAAACAATTAAAAGATTATTTTTTAATCCAACCAGAAAGATGAAATTAATACATGCATAAAAACTAACTTGAATGTGAAAAAAACAGAAAAAAAAGAAAATAATAAGAGAAGAAGAGGATGATTGAACAATTAATTATAATTAATTTGTGTAAAGTAATTCCCTAAATAATTATCATTGTATAAAATAAAGATTAAAAAAAATCTACATTAATTAACTTAGAGATTAATTGTTAGTGACAAACATTGATTAATTAATTAATTAATTACAGTACTATCATCTAATTAATCATAATCTCAACATTAATGATGTTCTGGAATACTCTCCAAAGTTGGTTTCCAATTGCCATTAATCATACCTGATCTTGTTCTACGGCTTCTTAATCTCACTATCTTTACCAATTGCTCCACTGATGTATTTTTATTTTTCAAATCCTCCTTTAGACTCAATATTTGCTTCAATTCTGCTTTAGTAACCACCAGTCTAATTTTCACACCACCACCACTTTCTCCACCTCGGCCGCCACCACCACCACCGCCACAATTTCCATTTACATGATCTACATTCTCTATATTCCTCTTCTCATTCTGAACATCATCATGATGATAAACTTGCTTGCCAGCCTCTAAATCGGAGGACGGCGGCGGTGGCGGCAATGAAATTTCGGCCGATTTGATTGGTTGTGGTGGTGTTATATGTTGCTGATGATGATCATGATTATCACACGTGTTCTCACTTTGAGGCAAAATAACTTTTTTTCTCAAGCAGTTTCCCATTAGAAATCAAAAGATAAGTAAAGAAGGATTGATAGAGAGAAAGAGAGAGAGAGAGAGAGGCAACAAAAGTGTGAAGCTTAAATAAAGAGAAAATGGAGAAAGAAGCACATGAAAAAACCGGTTATTGCGCCGAGGTGTTTGATTGAAAGCTAAAGACAAAAGTTCAATTTTTATATCTTTGTTTTTATATTTTTATATATAAAGAGAGATTTTGAAATACTTATTTGTTATATTGTTATAATAATCTGTTAAATCTATTATCAATTTGTTTCGGTTGATAAGTGGATTTGTTTAATTTATAGTTTTGTCAGTCGATTTATGTTAAAATACTGATACACAAATAATGAAAAAGACGTTTGTTAATATATTAATTAATTTCTTTCAAAAACAAAAATTGAAATGATGAGTTTAGTATGATATAGAAAATAACTAATTCTTGATAATATACAAGAAAAAATATATTAATGTTTTAAACAAATATAGTTATTTGTTGTTGATGACCGCATTGAAGCAAATTTAAACTTTATCTAGTTATTAAGTGAAATTATCTCCTGTAATATTTATTTTAGGACTCATATTTTGTGACAAAACATCGCTTTTTTTTTTTTTTGGAAATATATAAACACACACATGGATAAATAAAAATATTTATACACCTCTAAATTTTATAAAATTTTAAAAAACACGCTAACTCTTATCTCATACACACACATTACACTATTGATGTAGGAGACTGAAACCCAGCGTATTCTCCATTAGTTTATTCACAGGAAAATAGACTCTCTTGAAAGGGAGATATACATACCACACATATAATACATATATATTTTTTTTTTTTTTTTCAAAATATATAAATACACATACAGAAGAAACAAGGAAAAGAAGGTATCATCACAAGTTAAGTATATGTATACATATATATATTTCGTAGTCTATACTTATGTAATTAGTTTGATTTTAAAAAAATGAACTTACTGTAATATATGAAACTTAATTTGTAATAACTTTTAATCAAAATGAAAGAAAAAATCAATCAGCTTTTGATTTAATATTATTAAAGTCATTTTTGGATTGAAAAATATGGGTTACGAATTGTTTCTAAGTTAAATATAAAAAGTAAATGTTGGTCCGCCAAAAAGATAATTTATTATAGTAAGGTTGTCTAGCACTGAGGTCATAAAAATTAATTTAAATTATTATTCAAATATTGGTTAATTAGAATCTAAATTATCCATTTTTTAAATTTGCAAAGTGACAAAAAAAAAAAATGTTTCGGCTAGCCTTAGATGTGACTCTATAGTTAATTACGATATCCAATTTGTCTGATCCTTAATTTAATTGTTGATTATTTTCAAAAAAAATAATAAGAATTGTTGATTATTTAAAAGTTTAATTAAGCCCCTCTAATTGCGCTCGAGTTAAGCAGCTGCCACAATTATGGGTTGAAAACTTAATGAACCATAATGTCTCAAATTAAGTAACGGTCAATGTTAAAAGATTTGAAATCTTTATTAAGGATTTCTTAAGAGGAATCTTTATTGTTTAATTTCAAAAAAAAGAAGTTTTTAATTTCAAATATTATGAAATCTGTCATGAATATAAGAGGGATGTTCATAACTTAATAACTCTTAGAATTCCATAATTGATCATACAAGTTAATTACGTTCACTTTATTGTAATAGATTACCATTCCTTAGTTTATTATAATTGAATTCCTAATAGCTGATTATCTTGTAATTTATGATAATCCTACCCTATAAATAGGGTAATATTGAATAAAAAAAGTGTGGAAAAAGTGTTTTCTATTCCATCTTTCTCTTCCTTCGTTTTATTTATTTTTTCTTAATTTATAACAAAATCAAGATAGATAATTATTATAAAATAAAAGAAAAAAAATAGCAATCATCATGCAACCCATCTAATAAATTAAAAAGTTAATCACACTATTATCAATTTATCACAATTTTGTTGTTTTTTCAATAAATTAAGATGCATTCTATGTCCTCTTCAAAATTGTCATAATTTTAAGGTATGCACGTATCCCTTTTCTATCATTATATGTGTTTATATGTATATACATTTTAAAAAAAATGCATTCTATGTGATTTCAAAAAAAAAAAAAAAAAAAAAAGATGCATTCTATGTATTAGGTTAGCATTTAGCAGCTCGGTGATGGAGTACATATTTCCTTCATTTCTAAAATATCAAAAGATTAAAAAAAAAAAAATTACTCGATATTACAATAAATCACGAGTTTAACCTCGAAGATCTTTCCTCAGCAAGTATTTTTTATGTAAAAATAATAATCATCAAGAATGAATCCAAGCTTTGTTGTTCTTTTCTTTATCGATTAGATTTCGATTTCTTTATTGATTAGACTTCGATTTTTTACAATGATATTATAAATGAGAAAAATTCTTATTTTATAAATTTCCTATTATGGATTTGTCTTTAATCGAACTAATGAAGTGAACTTAATATAATATGTGAAAATTAATCTATTTTACTGCTAAAAAAAATATGATCGGGCCACGTCGATCTTTTTTAGACCGACGGTGAATCATTCTCATATATTTTTTATTATATTTAATTTTATTATTCAACAATGTTTAGATTTGTACTTATTTAGAGCATATCTGATTTTTGTTTTAATGTTTATTTCAATTTTGGTGATTTTTGTTTCTTTATCCCCTTTGTGGTGAATCTTGATTTCTTATTTGATCAATAGTTCAATCAAAATTATAAATCTTATTTTTGGCATTAAATCTATGTTTGTTGGTATCTAAATCGAACTCGCAAAAAGATCATTATTAGAAAAGTTGAAAAGTATATATTATTTACCACATAGTACGATCCAATATTTCTAACCGAGATTATTGTCGTTGCTATTTGTATTTCTAATTTATTTTCATATTACTTTTGAAGAATTACAATATTGTTAACTATTAAACTTTTATATTGTTCTATTTTACCAATTAGTAAAATATGATGATAAGTATTATATCTTATATCCTATATTTACCTAATATTGGCCTCTTTTATAAGAATCATAAATTATATGATAATTTGATTTGGTGAATCAATCACTAAACATTAACAATAATCATTTTGGTTTACATCAATCTAATTAATTAAAATTATTATCCAATAATCAAACCGTACACAATAAGTGCATCCTTAACAGTTCCATGTTTAAATCTGCATTAAGTACACTATCCCTCAATGCAACTTTCATATTTCCTATCATAAAAATTATTTCAAAAAACAAAAAAAAAAAATTAATAAATTATCAATTTTAGTTACTTTCTTTTTAATTTTATTAATGCTATTGAATCTTTTTAATTTTATTAATGCCTTTGAACAAATCTACCTCAAAATTTATGTCATTTTGCAATTGTACTCTATTTTTAGAAAATAGACAATTTTACTCCAATTTAAAAAAGTTGTTGCAATTCTACCCCCAAAAAGTCAAAATTAGGAAAAAAATAATAAATTTTCTTGTCTATTAAATAAATTTACCATAAATTTTTTTTTTTTTTTTTGCAGTTATACCCCATTTTTAAAAAATAGATAATTTTATCTGAATTATACCCTTTTGAATGAGCCATAGTGTAACACCCTAAGACCTGGTTAGCCACAGTAGACATTTGGAGATAAGAGATAAACATTGATGGCGAAGGTGTAAGACGGAGACTTGATGGACAATGAGAAGGTTGGTGACCAAAGTGAGAAATATCGAGAAAGAACTATGGAGATAGAGCTAGATTCTAGAATAGTATCGAAAGTCATGAAGCGAGGTAGCATGGGAGATGATAGAAATGATGAGAGATGTGACATGAAGATGAATATGTACGAGTTAATTGATAAAGAGTATGAGAATAATAGACGAACAAGGTATAAGACCAGATGAGCAAAGGACTAAGTATTATCAAGTGAATAAAAGGGTTCGATTCAGCGAGACAAGCGAAGCAAGTATGAGATGAGTTTAAGACCTTGATAACGAAGCCAAGGGTATTCATAGAATTACGAAGGAAATATGGTAAGTCTAGGTTAGATAAGACAAGAATGAGTTGTAGACTCGATGATAGTATATAGATATTAGTGTATGTTTATAAAGATGAGATAAGGGATTAATGACAAGGCTTCGATGTCTCAGATGTTTATGAGGTAAACTGGTGATTCGTATTCGTATAATATAAGTTAATAAGTGGAGTTAGATATTTTATATTGTAGCAGATAAATCTAGCTAGATGGAAAGTCATCTACTATTGACAGTTTTCTTCAGACCCTTAATGATATTTGCTTTTCCAAGAAAAGTTACCGTTTCAATAAAAGTTTACTTTCCAACGTAAATTGTCTTTTTCATAAATGACCATTGACAGGCTTTATGTCATTTCATAACAAAAATCATAATTTGCTCCTTTTTATTTAAATACCTTAAGACTCTTTAGTTTTATTTTTAAACAGTTACCCTCCCTCTCTCTCTAAAAGTTTATATTCTAAAGTTTCTTTCTGAAACTCAAAATAAACTCAAATTTCAAAACTCAAAAGCTTTCTCTCTCCAAACCTTTTTTCTAAGAAAATAATCAGTTTCAAATGAGACCCAAAGATCTGAGAGGTAGATGATTATTTTATTCCAATTTTCTTAAAAGAGATCCAAGTGGGTTTAGAAGACAGATTGGTAGATCTGGTAGGTTTAAAGATGAATGAGACAGAGCAAGATGATGATCCGAACATAGATGATGATACCTTGATCTGGAATGATCAGGAAGTTATTGGGAAGTCATTGATGGAGATTTCAATGATAAATCTTTTGACTTTATTGGAGGAAATGGTACCGAAAATGATGGAGAAATTAAGAGTCAAAAGGAAATTTGAGGGGTGCCGCAGAGCCTGATTGGAGAATATAACAAAAAGGTAAAAATTCATAGGAATGTAATTCTTCTTGTTTGTAAGTTAAGAAATGCATAAACAATATGATGAAAAGTTTTTTTACTTGTTTATTGAACTCCATTCCTTTGCTGACCTCTTATGTATTTATTATTGTTGTTACCTTCACCTTCGGTGAGTAACATATTATTATATAGGGAAAGTACAAAAAAGTATTATGTGGTTTGATTATTTTATACTTATGGGTCTATAATTTTTTTTTTGACAAAGAGAGGTCTGAGATTTATTCCGTTAGTAATTTAGGGCTCACAGCCTTAACACCGTTATTCAATGCAAGTCAATGATGATGTGGCACTTGTGTACCCCCAATTTGTCACAACCCAACTTTGCAACTATAACGGTCCTAAGGCATGGGTAGGCATAAGGCCACCGAAAATCCCTAGAACCCGCCTAACATATAATCCATATGACATCATAGCAACTAATAATACATGCACATTCCCAAAATCAGAACCTAAATACATATATCCTTATCCATCTCATCACATCACATACTCATAGTTACATACACATACACTTATGCATAAGTCTCATACATTCCCATATAATTATAATAATAATGAGTTAATACAAATAATATCATTCACATAATTTCCATTTAGGCCAAAAGAATATTCCTTCTTAACACTTATGGAGCACTAAAGTATCTCAAGTACGAGTATATCAAATGGAGACATTACATTGATTGAATTGGTTCTTTAGGAAGAAGGAAGCCTAAAGAACCGAGCTGATAAATACTATCTCCTGAAAAACATCAACAACTACTAATGAGATTTCTAAGTGAGTAAAGAATATACTACCATATTTGTGAAGTTAGGTGATTCAAGGCTAGCTCACAAGAATGACATTATCTCATAACTCATCAAGCAAATTTCACATGGCTCATAAGGTTCAAATAATAAATATAAAACAAGAATGGCTTTGAAACTCACAGATGAGTTTTTAACACATGAATTATGCAAATAGAAATCATCCACATAAAAGTTTATGAATAAAGGCACTTTATTAAAATATTCTCCTCATAAATTAAAAGTAGAGACCAGATTAGCATACTCTTTCACATAAATAAGAGCAAAGGTTTTTCATTAACATACTCTTCCACATAAATACATAAAACTGATCGAATTTCACGTCTAGAACAATTTACCCTTCCTAAATAGAGGTCGGATATTATACCTTCTCCGTTGGGTTACACTGTGCACAATGTCTGATGTAATACCCACATCAGTCGGAGATTTTTATTCTAATTAGAGTCATTAACATATGAATAAGATATATTAAGGTTCACATAATTCATAGTGAGATGGATGCAAGGTTTACATGTTTATGTACCTATAGGTTTTTATGGTTCTTATAATCAAATAAACTCATATGGTTCACATGGTTCTCATAATCACATAGGAATTAGCAAATGGCTATTCAAGAAATTTTATAAGATTTCATGAAGCAATTATGATTCAATAATTTATTCTCATGCTCTTTCGCATGGTGGTTTATATAAGAAAATAGGCTTTATGCCTTAGGATATCAAATACAAGAATAGTAGTATATTTTCTACTCACCTTAGTAAAAAAGAATACTCTATACTCTCTTAGAAGACTCTCTATCACATCAAGCAATGGGGATGATCACACCTATCACCCTCCTCATCTTGCCTCCTAGATGGAGCTATACACATAAACATACATAATAGCAAATATATCAATTTATGCTCTTAAATTGCTCTACACATGCTAACTCATCTTAATCTCATCTTATGCTAAGACCTATATGAAGAAAATATAAGAAAACCCAAAACTCTAACTTACCTCTTTAATATATGCTTCAACAATGGAGAAATAAAATAACACTTGTAGCTCTAGATCTCTTAAATGATGAGAAAGAAGCAATAAATGAAGTCCTTAGGCACTTAATATGGGTGGTTTGGTGTTTCTCATAAAGACTTAGGGTTAGGGAGTAATAAATGGCGTGAATAATCAGTTGGGTGTCTTAATTTTCCTTTATATAACGGACTTCTCATTTTTGTCCCCAACACGAGTAACGGGTGTTACTTGTACTGTTCACGCTACTATTCTCAATTCTGTCATGGGAGTTAGTCATTGGTTACTGGCGTGACTCGGTAACTAGCTCGCTATTGCCATTCCTTATTAACCACCGTTATTCATCCTTCACTGCAGTGACTCTCAAGATTAGTAATGGTAGCTACATATTAGTAACGGAAGTTACTAATTTGTAACTGAAGTTACTACTCAGTCACTATCGTAAATTTTGCTTCTATCTCTACTTTGTCCAATTTCAAATTAAACTAATGTTAGTTACACATAGGTAACGGGCGTTACTCCACTAATATTAGCAAACTTAATAAACATAAGTCTTAAATCCAAAACTCAACATATAATTCTCATACATAAGGATTCAATTCATACTCATACACATACATCTCATAACTCTTCCATACACATAATATTCAACTTGAAATTCATTCACATAATTACTAGAAAGTCTAAATGAGCTTGGGGTATTACACACTTCTTTATTTTTTTAGATAGCCAAATGGATAAAAAAAAGTGAGGCACATAAGTGACACGTTAGCGCCACGTCATCATTGACTAATGGAGTCAGTGACAGAGACCTCAAATTGCTAACGGAATAAATCTCAAACCCCTCTTTATAAAAAAGATTTCACAGACCCATAAGTGTAAAATGGTCAAACCACAGAGTACTTTTTGTACTTTTTCCTTATTATATTTCTTTGTAAGATCTATCAAAAAGTGAAATCAGGCGAAACCATTCATGTGTAAGCAAGGTCATTAGGACCAAAGCTATGATTTGAATCGATTGTAATCAAAACTGTCCTATTGTACTTAAGGTCATTCGCAAATTCTATTGTAATAGATGAAGGTCATTCGGACAAAAGTCATCCTATTGTTATCAAAGCCATTTGGGCTGACCTTATGAATGAAATGTTATGAGAATGTTTTTAGTATTACTTATCTAAGTCATCCTATTGTAATCAAAGCCATTTAGGTTGATCTTATGAATGAAATGTTATGAGAACTTTTTTTAGTTTTACTTCTCCGTGTGTGTGTGTGTGTGTGTGTGTATGTGTATATAACATGATTGAATGTTAAATTGACAGAAAGCCCAACTAATAAGGGTAGTCATTAGACAAAGTGCATTGGTGACTCGACTGACAGGATCTATAAACTAAGTCAAACATATCCTCGCATGCATGAGTTGGAGATTTTAAGGGAGAAGTGATTGCCCTAATGATTGTTATGGAAATGACGGAGACTTTTGGATTAGTGGTTCATCCCTCCATTAGATCTTCAATGGTTAATGAAAATGAGGTTTGTGGTAATGTGGAAAAAAAAAATGAATTCGACTCACAAATGCATGTTTCTGTCAATTTATATGAAAGTATGATTATGAAAGTATCTTTCACATCTATGATTCCTTAAACTATATATATATATTGTATAAGTATAATACTTTTTATTCAAATCATTTGATATTGTCTATTCATGAAAATCCCTATTTGTCATGCATTCTTATGCTTTTTTTTTACTGAGTTGACGGCTCACCACATCATCTGTGGATTTCAAGATTTAGCTTAGAAGTGTTCAGGCTCGATCTTGGAGAAGTTAGAAAGCGAAGGGTATAGCCTTGACCTTTAGTAAAGAGGCTCTAGCGATTTATGACGAGGAGAGGAGTCTGGAGATAAAGATAAGTGTGAACCCTTAATTTTGCACCCTCCGGTATGCATTTGGACCTTAAAGGCACCTAGACTCGGTAAACAGACCTCCGGAAACCAAATCGCCAAAGATCGCCAAAAGCCCAAAAACTGAGAATCCGAGCCTCGGGACTCGAGACCCAAGACCTACCCATTTGGATTCTAAATCATTCTTATATCATCCGGGATTGAATAACGAGAACAACGCAACTGGAATCACTAAAAACGGAGTTGAAACAAGCGAGAACGGGTCAAAACAGTGAATTCGGGTGTCGGGTGACCGCATAGGCCACCTTTGTGACCGCACAAGGGCTTTGCGGTTCCGTACAGCCCATGTGCGGTTCCGTAAAGCCCATGTGTGGTCATGGACCCTTCTATGCGGTCCCAGAGGCTCCTGTGCGGTCCCAGAAGTCCCATGTGCGGTTCTAGAAGCCCCGTGTGCGGTTTTGAGCGTCAGAATGTTAAATCCCACATCGAAACTTCATGGTTTTTGCCTCCAACCTTCTTCCTATATAAACTACCCCCCCTAACTCATTTCTACACAAGTTAACACACCAACACTTGCTAAATCAAAGCTTAATTGATTCAAAGCAAGCAGTCTTTTAAGGCTCGGTTCAAAAAGAACTGTCTTTCTAGTTTAAAGTTTCTTTTGGGTTTTGGGTGGTTGCTTCGAGGTTCCTCTCCTCAAATCAGTTCGAAGGAGTACCAAAAGCACCGTCTTAGTAGCCGTTTGAAGGCTGTGGTTCCGCTGAGTCGAGAAGTTGGAATTACGATTCGAGGCTAGTCTACCGCCGACTGAGACAAGTCTCCGCCATCAAAAGGTATTTATTTTCTTCCTTTTTCATTTATTTATTTATTTTGAAGTTTGTTTTACTTCTTTGTTGTTTCGTTTGCTTTTGTTTTCTTTTTAGCTTAGTTTCTTTTTATTACTTTATTGTTATTTCCCTTTGCATGTTCCCTTTTCTTTATTTCTCTTTCTTTTAGTTCTTTTATTATAGTTATTGCTTCCCATTTCTTTATATAATCCCCTTTTCTTTAATCCTTTTTCTTTTAATCGCTTTAAGAGGCATGTTAATTAGAAACCGAATTAATTAACTTGTTCTGATCCTCGTTTGTTTGTTAATTAAACATGACTTAATTAATAATTCAGTAATCAAATCTGTTTGATTAAAATCAATCAACCAACCTTTAATCAATGAATAGAAACATGATAAAAGGTTCAGACTAAAACAAAACCCCTTCGCAAGAAGGCGAACTACGTGGATTTGGATTCCCATTCAAAGGGATACGTAGGTATGCTTGTCTAAAAAGCATCAAATCCAATTAAAATAAATCTCGTTCCTCTTCTTTCACTTTCTTTGTGTAATTTTGTGCTTTCTTTCATTTCTTTATTTATTTGTTGTTTGGATTAATTTTGAGGAATGTGTTGCTTTCCTAGAATCCCATAAGGGCTAGAGAAAGTATCCCCTATTTTGGTTTACTTTGTAAATTTAAGATTCTTATTTACTTTCTGTATTCAATTACTTTATTGCTTTATTTTGATTGATTCATAATTGTTCATTCATTATTATATTGTTCATGAATTTCATTTTAAGTCATTTTTGTATTAAACTTGCCAAACTAATTAAATGAACTGAAAACCTAGTCCCCGAATCCTCTTTGGTAATTGAGGGCTAGTGCACTTTTTCATTTGATAAATACTTAGAGTCATTTATTGGGTTTTCCCTTAACTTTTTCCAAATAAAATAAAATTAAGGTGGCAACTCCCAAAAAAACATTTTTCAAAGATCAACTGATCCGAACCTGAGGGTTCCATCATGAGACTAAACCCAAATGAGCATTTTGATCCCCTTTAGCAGATCGGACCGGTGCTCGGGCGAGGCCTAACAGTTGGCGACTCTACTGGGGACTGATTCTTTTTTATAAAAGACAAGTGGACTACCAATTGGTTTAAAATCAAAGTTTGGCACTTTTAATGCATAAATGGCTTTCATGCATCACTTGCATAGGCTCATTGCCTTTCAACCTAGATTTCTTAGGAAAACAATGGATA
>CATKHJ010573188.1:0-11704 GCA_949750685.1 Vernicia montana | reverse complement strand
CATTGTGATATTGTATATGATAATTAAGTATTGATTATTCAATTTGGGATTGTAATATATGGCATATTACCTTATTGTACTATTGGAATTCCTTTGATGAATGGATGATTTGGGATTTGATAGTTATATGTGTTTGGGGTTCTGATCTAGGAATTGTATATGCATGATTGGTTATAGTATAGTATTGGGTTCTACGGGTTTTCGGTGGCCTTACGCCTACCTATGCCCTAGGACCGTCACGGCTCGTAAGCCGGGTCGTGACAAAGATTTAATTTCAGTTTCAAAATATGATAAACATTAGGGAGAGACAAGTGAGGTGTGACAATAGAACCAACACCTGCTAAAGGCATAGGAGTGCCATTAACAGTCATGACAGGAATAGAAGACGAAGGAGACACAAAAGTAAAAGATGAAGAATCTGGAGACATATGATGTGAAATACCAAAATCCAAAACCCATAAAGAATGTGACATACCTGAAGAACTATAAGGCAACTGACCTACGGAAGAAGAAGCAGATATAGCTTGTGGCTATAAGGAGAGGAACATATGAAATTGCTTAGCTAGAGTACTAGGATCGGTGAAAGGACCTGATGAAACTACTATTGCAGTATTTGACAATGGTGGTATGTGACCCTGAGGTGGTCTATAAGCATTAGATTGTGATTGGTTGCCAGGCTTCCAAGTTTGAGATTGCTGCTGCGATTGATTCTGCTGTTTCAACTTAAGACACTGAGCCTTCCAATGACTTTCTGCTTACAAAAACTGCATTCATCAAAGGCAACTCTTGTGTAAGTCTTATTCTGATTATTAATGTGTGGCTTAGAAGGTACTGCTAACACAGAAGGATTATGAGTAGAAAGAATTCCCTTTTTCAGAATAAGACTTAAGACGTATTTCTTCAGCCAATAACTCACTGACAACTGAGTCAACAAAAGGAAGTGGAGAACGATGCAAAATTGAACTTCGAAGTCCTTCAAAATCACTGCGAAAAGGCATTAAAAATTGTAACAATCATTATTGTTCTCTACGAGCAATATAGGCATTACATGCTTTTAATTCTGTCGATTCTGTCAGAGCCAATTGATCCCAAAGATCTGTCATAGCATAATAAAACTCCTGAATACTCATATTCCTCTACTGAAGAGCTCGTATGTCATTCTCCAGTTGATACTGCTTTGCAAAATTTGATTGAGTGAACAACCTTTGCAGATGATCCCAAACCTCCTTTGTTGTCTCATACTTCGCTAACTGTGTACCTATAGAATGCTCAACATAATTGTTAATCTAAGTAATAATTTTTGCATTGTTTACTTCCCAGGCATCTATCAAAGTAGCATAACCCTCAGCAGTAGTATCTTTAGGTATCATAGAGTTCCACTAACATATCCCCACAACTTTTTACCCTTTAGAAAATTTCTCATCACATAACTCTAATATGAATAATTTTTTCCATCTAGCCTCACACTCACAGGCTGAAGCGAATCATCTCGTTTAGTAGCCATAATAAAAATCAACAAAGAAAACAACCATAATGCAAAAGATAGGAAAACAAAATACCAGATTGCAGACTGAAGCAGAAACGAAATACCAAACAACCAGATTGAAAAACGTCACTCCAAAACCAAATAGAAATCATCACTTCAAGAATGCAATACAACCAAAAAATGAAATCGCCACTCCAAAACAACCAGAAATCGTCCAAAATAGGCGAAAGTTGTGCTTAAGATTAAACCTTGTCCCATGAAACTCAGCTCTGATACCATGTTAAACAATTCAAAGAGAAATACAAAATAAGAAAAGAAGAGGCTAGGGTTTCATTGATAATGTATAATAAAGAAGGAATACAAAAGAGTGGTTTAACCTAAATATAAAAGGACTATATATAGGCTAAACCAAGAAAACTGAAAAGACTATTCTACCCTTAATAAATAATATAACCCTATATTTCTTAACAATTGAAAATTATTTGAATTGAACCATTTGTTTACTTGAAATTATTTCTATGAGAACTATTTGAACTTATGTTTATTAAAGATGTGAATTGTCCTTTGAATATCGAAAATGTGTTATAAATCATTTGTTATCAATATTTCTTCTATGAGAAAACATGAGTTTTAAAGCAGAGATTCCTAACTGATGTGGGTAATACATTAGAGTATGTGCACACGGAATACTCGCGGATAGGGTATATTATTCGGACCCTAACTAGAATGGGGTTTAATGGTTCTAGTCATGGGATGTGTACAGTCTCATGACTCATTTGATTGAAGATGAGAGAGCATGTGTAACCTAGCCTCTGCTCTTATATTATTAAAGATTGATGATTGAAAATTGAAAATTGAAGATTATAGGAAAGTACTCTGCTTCCAACTATACTGATTTCTGCTAAATATTGTCATGTGTTCCATATGCCTATATGCCATTTGATATGTGACCTAATTGCTATTTGTTATTTTGCCACTTGACTTGATATACTTGTACCTATATGTTCTTTGTATGAGCAAATGAGTATCATTCTTGTGAACCGACTTTGAAAATCTAGCATCACAAATATGGTAGTATATTTTTTACTCACTGAACTTGTCTCATTAATTGTTGATTATTTTTTTCCAAGAAAGCAATAGGATTCCCAAAGGTTGACTCCTCAAGTTCTTTTCATCACTTGAGGCTTATTTGATCAATGTAAATTTCTATTTTGTTATATGTATATACCTATATTCAAACTCTCTTTAGAGTTCCATATGTGTAGTTGAAATGTTAAATATTGATATGTATATAAGTTATAGTTGGAAATGGATAATGTATAATATTTGAAGATATAAGAAATGAAACTGTAGAATTTATGTATGTTATGAAGTCTAAAGATGTAATATTGAATATGAATATAAACATGTGTATATGTAATGAGAAGTGTGACTTGAATGTGAACATGGAGAATTAATTGATAAATACTATGTGATAATAGGTTGAGATCTTAGGAATTGATGTTATGTGATGTCGATGATTAGTTGCATACCAATAAGGATTGATAGCATGTATGGGTTCTTCGAGTGGTTGGTGCCTTTATGGTTACCCACGTCATAGGATTGTCACAGCTCAGAAGTTAGGTCGTGACAGAGTCAAGCTTGTGAACAACTCGATTATAAGTTCGTGAATAGACTCGCAAATAGCTCGATTAATTGGCATGTGAAGAGGCTCATATAAAATGTATTAATATATACATTTATGATTTATGTTTTGTAATTATGTAATTAATAATGATATATGTATATAATTAGTTTCACTAAGATTATGTCTTATAATTTCATCAAATAATTGAGAAGTTTAGTTTTCTAAAAAAAAAGAATTTATAATAATAATACTATTACTATTACTATTATTATTATTATTATTATTATTATTATTATTATTAGCCTAACAATTTTGGCACTCTAAAAAATATATTTTAACACTCCTATAATCTTTTTGGTAATTTAATTTGACTAAAATACACATACTTTTAATTTTCTGATGAGATATAAACAAGCTATAAAAGAGTTTCAAAACGAATCGAGCTCGAGCTCGAACTCAAACTTAACTCAATTATAATTTATTAATAAGCCGAGCTCGAGTCAAGCTCGATTATAATTTATAAACAAATTTTTTATAAATTGTGCTCGAGCTGAGCTCAAACTTCTCTAATAGTTAAACGAGCCCAGTTCGAGCATGATTTTCAAGCTCGAATCGAGTTTGAGCCCAAAAAAAATATCAAGTCGAGTCTAAACAAGCTAAAGTTCGACTCGATTACAACCCTATTTATAAGTTTTTTTTTATATATTTTGTTATTATTTAATGTGAAATTTATTTCCCAATAAAAATCACTTGTAAAATTGAAAAAATTTTCTTAAAATTGAATTTTATATATAAAAAAATTGTAAATATTATTCATATTTTCAAATGTTTCTTAAACTATTACATTTGCAGAAAATTAGAATAAAAAACTGCATTAGTTAAATTAACTAAAAAAATATAAATAGTTTTTCTTATGAAAATAAAACTATTCATTGTAACGAAAATAATGTAAAAAATTGTGAAGGGTAACTTTCACTAAAAATGGAAGAAGTAAAAGAAGAAAATATAAGAGAAAAGAACTCTATAATGTTAAAAAGAATTGTATTTTTCACTTGAATTACAAAGGTGAACACAAGGCAATGCAAGTGACTAACTAATCTCCATAAAATCAGTATAAATCTAATCTTCCACAAAATCAGTACAACAATACTCTTCATATCTGACTAATGGTAACTGATGCACCTAGGTCATTTAGTCAATCAGAATCAGATATATAAGACTCAAATTGCTGGAGTTTCCTCATTTGTCAAATTACTTTGAATTTGTTGTTCTTGGGACTACTTTATCCCCAATATCTCTCCACTGATATAAGCATTATTGTGAGAGCATTCAGCGTTATCACTCCTAGAATTTTATGTTTCCTTATCACTTCATTGACTCACACAATAATAGTTGTTGCAAGGCTGTGTTGTGCTAATAGTAAAATCTATGATACTAAATAAAAATAATTTTAAAATATATAAATTTTTTTTGTGAGTATTTAAATCAACAGTTTGGGTGTCAATTTATTATATTACTTTATATGATATTATAATATTTGATGTATATTATTTCTATAAATTAATACGTAACACACTTTTAGAAAGAAATTATAACAAATAAAATAATATCAGATATTTATATAAAAAATATTATTATGAATAACATTTTTTAATACAATAATTCATTGAAAAAGAAATGGAATGTCAATATTGGAATTTTTGACACTTTGAGCATTGAGCTAGCAACATAAAAATTAACTTTAATTTAACAAATTTATTATTGAAAATAAAGTTGACACTAACAAATTAAACTTAATTCAAAATAAATGTACAAAGTCACAAATTCAAAATCTTACTCTATTGAAGACGACTTCAATATAGAAATATTAATCACATGTATTTTATAAGAATTTATAAATATATTTGGATGTGGTGTTTAGAATAGTGATAAGATCCAAGGAGAAGAGTGTGTGTAATTATGGTTTATGTAAAAATGATCAAGAAGAAATTCCTTCCACAATAACAAGTCACTATAGCAGCGTGCTTAGTTTAGCATCCAAAGGGATACTTTCCCACTACTTATTGGCGCACTAATTTTCCTTTTAGTGGCTGATCATTGCTCTTTTGGTATGTGAACACTCCTCATCTTTGGACCAAGATGACACATTGGAGAACACAGTGTTTCCTTTTACCAACCATTTTGTGGTCTATATATATATATATATAGTGTTCATTGTATTAATCATCTATTCAAGCAGCACTACTTTCATTTCATTTTCTTTGGGAAGTCTTCGGCCAAGAGAAAAAGAGTAAAACCTATCAAGATATTGACATCATTTTCTCCTTCAACATATATATATATTTTTAATTTGCAAAGGTTAAATGGATTGAAATAACATTGTAAATTATATAATAATTAAAAGTACCTCTCTTTTTTAATAATTCACACCAAATTAATGAAAATTTTCATCATAATAGACTATTATTAATAGTATAAATGGAAAAACCACCTTTAAAAAAAAAAAAAAGAGGAAACCAATTATATATATATATATATTGTTACAAATTTAACGTTAATATAAATATAAAAAGTGAGTAAATAAATATATAAATAAATAATGAATAAACATTTATAACAATTAAAGGCAGCCAAATACTGCAGCCTTAAGAAAATTAAAAATTTATTTTAGTATGATGACACTATATAGTCATCACATATTAAACAAAAATAGTGAACTATGGTTAAACCTATCCACACAATCTGAATATTAATACAAAGTCATTAATTGACCTAACATAAGGTATATGAAAATCATTACTTATATTCAATCCACTTATAAAGCAAAATTGAAAAAACATTGAACAAAGTTTTTAGCTTGAAAATGAAGCTTTCACCTACCACACTAATCTACTATATATAAAACACCTGCAAATTCTTTAAAGTTTATCATCTTCTTCAAATCTTTCACTTCTTATTAGTTCTTAGATATCAAATGGGAATCATTTCTTTTTACACCAAAACCTTAATCCAGACTACATTACTCTTCCTTCCATGTTTCCTTCGTGTACTTAGCCAAAATTGTGGATGCACATCACCACAACCATCACCTCCACTAATACCACAAACTTTAACTTTCTTAGACCAAAGACTTGCCACAGTCTACCCCATAATTCAAACCTTCAAAAATATTATCACCTCAGATCCTCTTAATATCACCCAAACATGGGTTGGCTCAGACATATGCAACTACAAAGGCTTCTACTGTGATAACCCACCTGATAATCTTTCTGCCACTGCCCTTGCTGCCATTGATTTCAATGGATTTCAGCTATCTGCCCCTAGTCTTGATGGGTTCATTGATCAACTTCCTGATCTTGCCATTTTCCATGCAAATTCTAACAATTTCTCTGGCACTATATCACGAAAAATTGCAAACTTACCATATTTTTATGAACTAGACTTGAGTAATAACAATTTCTATGGTAATTTTCCTATGGCAATTCTTGGTATCACTGACCTATCCTTTTTAGATATAAGATTTAATTTCTTTACTGGGTCAGTTCCTCCTCAAGTTTTCATTAAACGACTTGACGTTTTGTTTCTTAACAATAATTTTTTCATGCAAAATCTCCCTCAAGCTTTAGGCTCAACCCCAGTTCTTTATCTCACTTTAGCTAATAACAAATTCACAGGACCAATCCCAAGAAGTATCTTCAATGTTTCCTCTACATTAAGTGAAATTTTGCTCTTGAACAACTTATTAACAGGTTGCATTCCTTATGAATTAGGGTTTTTGAAAGAATTAGTACTTTTTGATGCTAGTAATAATCTCTTGACTGGTCTTTTACCTTGTTCTTTGGGATGCTTAGCCAAGATTGAACAGCTAAATCTCGCCGGGAATTTGTTGTACGGGCAGGTGCCTGAAGTGTTGTGTGCATTAGGGAATTTGGCGAATTTATCGCTTTCGAACAATTATTTTACTAAGCTAGGGCCATTGTGCAGGAAGCTAGTGAAGAATGGAGTTCTTGATATTAGAAAAAATTGTATTCATGATCTTCCTGATCAAAGATCATTTCATGAATGTTTTGTTTTCTTTTTGCACCCTAGGTATTGTCCTTATAGCCCTACTTTGTTTAGTTTCATACCTTGCAAGGTTCATCCACCCATGAATCCATTTATGGGACCAAAGAGAAACTTCACTAGTTATAAAACTCTTTTGAGACATAGATTGTGATGATTATCTATTGTGAACTCATGAAATTTCAGGTGTAAACGTGAAAATTTGTGATTGTGAAGTCGTTATTATCATGTGTAATGTTACAGAAAATGACTATTTTATTATTATTCATTATTTGATATAGAAAATGGCCATAATATATTAAAATTATGGGTGTTTTCTATGGTTACTTTGTTTTTAACAAAGTAAATCTACTTTGTTTTACTTTACGAAGAAAATGATTTTTTTACGAAAAATCACAAATTTCTTCTATTTTTCGTAAATTAAATTATTTTTTCGTAATTATTCTTAGTTGCGAAAAAAGTTTTAATTTTACGAAAATATGATTGATTTTGTACAAAATAACTTTACGAAAAAATTCTTAAATTAATAAAAAAAAATAATTTTATTAATTAACTTTACAAAATTAACGAAATAAAGTAGAAAAATAATTTTTATAATTACCTTTACGACATTAACAAAATAATTTCATTAATTAACTTTACGAAATTAACAGAATAATTTCATTAATTAATTAACTTTACGAAATTAATGAAATTAACGAAATTAAATAAAATTAATAAAATTATTTTTCTTTCTCGTTAATTTAGGAATTTATTTTTAAAGTTATTATTTTATATAAAATAAGTCATATTTTCATAAAATTAAATTTTTTCGCAATTAAGAAGAATTACGAAAAATTAGTTTTATTTACGAAAAAATATAAGATAATTGTATTTTTTGTAAGAGTGCTATTTTTTTCGTAATTACGAAATTATTATTTTTTTTGTTAATTTATGAACTTTTTCGTAAAATTATTATTTTACATAAAATAAGTTATATTTTCGTAAAATTAAAATTTTTTTCGCAATTAAAAAAAATTACGAAAAAATAGTTTAATTTATGAAAAAAATATAAGAAAATTGTGAGTTTTTATAAAAGTGTCATATTTTTCGTAATGATTAATAAAACAAAGTAAGTTTACTTTGTTAAAAATAAAGTAACCATAGAAAACACTTGAATTTAAACATGCAGGACGCGGTAAAGTTAAAACGGTTCACTTAAAAAATGGCGACCAATGGCGATGACCAAGAAAAATTCAAAAACAAAGACTTGTGTGTTTTTTTTTTTTTTTTTTTTTTTTTGTTTGGCCAAAGAACAAAGACTTGTGTTGAGTCTGTTGACCCAAGGCAAACATGTGGATCCTTCCAGATTTTTTTTTTTTAATTCTTATATACTTTTTATATATTATTATCTTTTTATACACTAAATTAATCATATATTATTATTTTAAAATTTTGTTAGAACATACCCACTATTTTATTTAAAATAAAAATAAAAATATTATTTTTCTAAAAGTATGAACATTGACACGGTGACCTAGATACGAGAATACAATAACACAATATCTTTTAAAAATATAAAACATGACAAGACAACACTCGTAATAAAAATTTTAAAAAATAAATTATGACACGTCACGTGACATATCAAATATATGTCATAGACATGTCCAGCGAGGGACTCCATATCTCCTTGTTCACCTCTACATAAAAGCTGGAGACCTTGTATGTGAAGCCTCTCAGTTTCCATTGCTTTGGTAGCCATATCAATGGACTCGATATCTCCTCTCTCACGCATGCAAGGTCTTGTAGTAGACTTAAATGCTGATTATACAAACTCGATCTTAGAGAGGTGAACAAACGTAAACTCTCTACCATAAGAGTTGACGTTGATGGTGGATTCAGATGGTCAGTTACTTGATTTAAGAATTGAAACACTATTCAAGGGGCCATGGAAAAGTTGAATTGTGGGTTATAGAAGAGTGGAATTCAGTTGCTTAGTTTGTTGTGATATATATATATAAGTTTGTGTAAATCAGCTGGAGAGAATTTATTGTTTTTAAGTTAGTACCTCACACCATTGAAATATTAAGAGACTAGCTGCAAAAGTGAAGGGTTGAGTTCTAGAAAAATAAATCTTTGTAATCTTAGGTGAGTCGAATTCTGAACAGCGATAGTGTTCCATGGATCGTTTCAATAATTCTACTGATGTCAAAGTTTTTCATCAAATTAATTCAGGTTTGCGGAGAGGAAATTTCTTTGGTTGACGCATCATGATGTGTGGTGCATCTACTTTTTGTAGTCGCTAATCTATTTTATTTAGCGACTACATAATCTTGTATTTTCTTATAGTGTATCTTTTGTTAGATATTTTCAAAATATAATTTGTAAGTTATTTTTCCAAAAGATACAAATTAAAAGACACAACTTTTAGACACAACTTTTTTTAATAAAAGACATAACTTTTAATCTTGTCTTTTCACTTTTATTTTGTTTATAAATAGATCAAATTGGCATTTGTTTTTGCTGCAGAAAAAACAAATTCCTTTTTTTTTTTATCAACTCTGTAATAATACAAGCATTATTTTTGGATTGATTTTACAAGTACATAGTGAAATAAATTGGCTTTATTTTATCTTGTGAGGGAATTTGCGGATCCTTTGTTGCATAATATAGAGGGCAAATTTTGCCTTAAGGACAGTGGCATTGATACATGACTTGAAGCAATTTTTGTTCATTAATTCATGGTTCCATCTTCTCTCCCATTGACAATAAAAAAATCCTCAAAAATCCAAAAATTAAAAAAATAAAGAAATAAAGATAATAAAAAAGAACAACAACCCAATTTAATTCTTGCCACTGATAATAAAAAAATTAAAAATAATAAAAAAGAACAACCCAAATTAATTCTTGCCACATTAGCTTGAGGTGAATTTTCTCATCCTCGTCACTGGTGGTGGTTGTGGTAGCAGCGCGAGTGGTGGACTGGGGAGTACAGACAAAGAAACAACTTCAAATATGAGTGGAGGCTACATGCATGTTGGACAAATTTTTAACTTGAATAATATATGGGAAAGTAAAAAAAGTATCATGTGATTTGATCCTTTTACACTTATGGGTTTGTAAACTTTTTTTTTTACAAAGAGGAGTTTGAGGTTTATTTCATTAGCAGTTTAGAATCCATAACCGTAACACCGTTAGTCAATACTGATGTGACAAATTCAATAATGACGTGGCACTGACTTGGCACTTGTGGATCCTACTTCTTTATTTTTTTTTAGATAGCTATGTGAATAAAAAAGTGGGGTCCATAAATGACACGTCAGCGTCACGTTATTTTTTATTTTGCCACATCGGTATTAACTAACGGTATTAGTGACAAAAATCTAGGGTTTTAAATAACTTATTGGTTGTTTCGTATAGGTTTTTGAAGGGTCCGATACGTTATTCGAGCGTTACACATGTGCTAATGAGAATTAGTCTTGAATCGATACTGAATCACCCGATACACACTGATACGACAGTTATTTAACAATACGAGCGTGACGAATCAGTACAAAAAATTTATTATTATTATTATATTTTTAATTTTTTTTATTTTATTAATGTAAATTATGAATATATTATTCAAAAAGACTATTATTTTATATTTTTCATATTATTTTATATTTTATTAGTGTAAATTATTGGTATATTATTGTTTACATTATTTATATAAGATTTTTTTTAATGTATTTAGAACATTATTAATAGTTTTTACAAAAGTCATTTTTTTATAAAAAAAAATTTGTTTGTAAGCGTAAATTATTAATTAATTAAATTTTACATTATAACAATATTTGTCTGTATATAAGAGTTCAATCATTATTTGATATATTTTCATATGGAGTAAATAATCAAAATGTAAATGAGTTCAATAGCAGACAAAACAATTAAAATCTTCCACGACACTCTTTTTGGTGATGATTAGTCAATCTTGTGGTCTATTTATTTTTTCATATTGCCTTATTTAATTAGAATAAAGAGAAATTTTTTTGAATCACCTTATTCATCTTGAATAACGTGATTTCCCCTCTCGTGAATTAATAAAATAAGATTGATTTATTAACAAAATTTTGTATTTTTTTAAAGTCAATATAGTATTTTATTATGAATTTATGTAACTTAATTATTGTTATTATGCATTATTCATAAATATATTATATAATTTGAGATTTTATAGTCTAGATTATGTTAAATTAAGTGTTTATTAATTTAATGTATTACATTTTGAACGTTACAGTTTATTTCTTGTCATTTTGAATTAATTTACTAATCATTTTTAAAAATTTACGGTAGCGATAACCGATTCAGTCTGATTCCATCCAATTTCATTACATCGATTTCGATACTGATATAATACGTAAAATCGTTATTTAAAACCTGAATACCAAACAGTAAATAAACACAATAATTAATAAACACAAATTGATCAAAAGCTTAACAATTTCCACATTTTCCCACAGTTTCTCCTCATGTACCAAACAGTGAACAAACACAATAATTAATAC
>CATKHJ010573165.1:0-14987 GCA_949750685.1 Vernicia montana | reverse complement strand
TGTACCTTTTGTTGGTTTAACTTTGAGGTATTTATAGGAGATAGATCCTTACATGAGTTGAGTATGGATTTCCTTGACCAGTTCGGATATAGATTGGCTTGCTGCATTGCTTTAATCCGCTTCCTGCTTGGATACGAACTAAATGGCTCTTTATTTGACTTTGGTCAATGGGCTTGCAAGTATTTTATATTGGGCCGGGCCCAACTTACTTTACTACCCAGTTCGGTATATTTCGTCCCTTATCAGTTTTCATCTGTGTTTTACCCCCCTTTTTTCATGATTGGGCGGGAAAATAAAATTTAAAAATCTTTTTCCTTGGCGATTTCACAAAAAATATCGCTGCACTACATCGCTCCTCGTGCATTCCATCTGTCGTGATCTAATTTCTAGCCCTAGGTAGATAAACTTTTCATTGCTTTCCAACTTAAAGTCAAGGGAAGACGAGTTGGGCCTAAACCTAAAACAGAGAACATAATCGCCACCTAATTTTTAAAAACTAAGAAAAGAAAATTTGGCTAGAATTCTTTGCTTATTATCTAACCACCTTGGTCTAGAAATCTGGATAAGGAAGTTAGGTACAAGCTTTAGGAAAGTGTTAGGCACTCAAACCTACCTAACTGTAAGACTAACTTCCACTTACTGGTTAACTTTAATTTAAGATAAATTTGACTTTATTTGGGATTTTATTAAATGACAATTTATATCACTTTAATTACAATCACCCCAATTAAAAATAATTAACATTTTAACAAGCAATGATTATAAAAATATCGACTTATTTACTAATCTATTTTCATGCAATTTTAGCAGAAACATAAATTTACCGAGTTGGATCTTACCTAAACAAATTAATTTACCAATCAATCAAGTTAATTAAATTAAACAAATTAAACAATTAAACAAGGACAAATAAAATTAATCTGATTAATGGTGATGTTAATCCTACTGTTTGCATGCATTTTAAACAAAAAATTAAATTTACCCAGTGGCCTAATTCATATTAAAATATCTTAAATCTATTCTTAATTACTAAAGGGGAGGGGGAGGATCATCTACTATTTTATTAGTTTACATCTTACTTGAATATAGATAAGTATAGGAAACAACTAAAAGCTACTAGACAATAAACATGAAAAAAAGAAAAGAAAATAAATAAGATAAAAAACACATAAGAAAACATATGGGGTACGTACAAGGTGTGCGGCCTGGTATGTGCCCTCTGTTCCTCTACTTCCCAGGAACAAATTCTATTCCAACTCCATTTTTTATTCCCTCTGCTTCTGACATCCTAACCAATTGAGTTGTCTCTTCCAGAAAGCTCAGATATGATCAAACTCAGTAAGAACACAAAAAAAATGTTAGAAAAATTACGACTGAAAAAAGATATAAAATAAGAACAAATAGAGCGAGAGGCGCAACTTCTGGCCTGTGTCCCATGGATAGGGCACATAGCCAGGGTTGCCTCCCATACGGCTAGACAACAATTTCTTTTTAGTTCTGAAGTTTGTTACCTTCCATTGTTTTTCATAATTAGATGACAAAGCTACTCATAAATGAATGATTATTTGTAAAATCCACTTAAGTTAACAATTGAAAAACCAACCAAAATAAACTCATAAAAACTAAAAATGAATATATAAGCATGACAAATTAAGAACTGGTATTAATTTGTCATAGCTTTGCTAAATATCACAAACAATAATATATATCCAAAAAAGGCACCACAAAACAATTCAAAATGATGCATGAAAATATAATAATAAATTGACGGACATTAAAAATCCATCCCTTGTAGCTTATCCCTAGGCATTTCAGAAAGATATGAAAACATTGGGAGTCCTTGGCTGACAAATTTTAGCCCTCAGTGGCTTAAAATCATCTTTTTACCTTATTTCTACAAAAGTCAAGTCATAAGTCCTTGGTTCTAGATTCCTAAGGTTTCTCTACTCACTCAATTCTAATTTTCGTGCAGAAAAATATCAAAAAAGCACTGCCAATTTTGGCCAAAAAAAGTCCATAAAAAAAAGTCACTCTCAAGGTTTGAAGAGGTTGGTTTATATAGATGAAGGGTTTCTATTCAAAATAGGAAGATGAAATCTTTCCTATTTAGAAAGATCTTTATTTTGTTATTGGGAAGCAATTTTTGCTGATTATATACTTACTTAAAATGGTTCTGAAATGGTTTAGGAAGGAAAAATCAAACAAGAGATCTGCAAATAAGGAAAGAAGCGTCTGGGCTCATGGGGCCTGCGCCTCATACTGGAGAGCCCAAAAGTTCCTCACGCATAGGACGCAGCCCAAGGGTTACGCCCTAAGCCTGTTATAAATACTTAATTTTCGACCCATGGAGCCTGATGAGGAAGACAAAAGCCTCTTCTATCAAGAAATGAGTTCACAAGTCACGGTTCTAAAGTTTTTGGAGGGTAAAAACTAAATCGAAAAGCGGAAAGATCGAAAGCAGAAAAATTAGAGGTTTGGAGCAGGCCTAGGCCTGCGCCTCATGCTCCCTGTTTGCTTGTTCTTCAAAAAGTCCCACGTTTGGGGCGCACCACCAGGGCATACGCCCCATAGATGCAGAACTACACTTTTCTATTTTGATTTTTGACCTAATTTCTTTCCTAATATGTCCGAAACCCTTTTTAGTAAGAAAAAATTTGGGGAAAATCTTTCCTTAACTAAAAACAGATTTTACTTCCTAAATTAAAAAGATATTTCAAAAACAAAATGATTTTTCTTCGTTTTTAAAAGACCAAACCCTAGCTATATAAAGGAACCAATTTTGATGTTTGAAAGGGACTTTTTTCTGCACTTTTTGGTCAAATTTGAGAGGAAAGTTAGAGAGTTTTCTGGTGTTCTTTGGGCAGCAAAAATGAAAACAAAAAGAAAGAATGTGAGTGAGGAGAAAAACCCTAAAAACCTAGAAACCTGAACTTGTGACTTGTGAATTCGATTTCTTAATTAGAAAAGGTAAAGAACGTGATTTTAGCAATTGAGGGCTAGAACCCAATGACCTAGGATTCTCAATACATTTAGATTTCTTTGAATCACCATAGGATAGGGTGTAAGATTTGGGTTTCTTGTTAATTTCTTTACATTCATGCATTAATTAGTTTTGATTGCTTTGTTTATATTTATTTTGTTTGTTTGAATCTAACGTTTGTTTGAGTTTTGTAATCTTGAAATTGCATTTTAGTTCATTCATAAGAGAAATTAAGATCCAGAAGCAAAGAAGAGGCAGAATAGAAACCAGGAGACCATCCCAAAAGGTTAGGGGTGCAGGCCAAGCATAGGGCGCCTCCCCCTTAGGGCGTCCCATCCATGGCGAGCACACCTCTTGGTGCACCCCATACGGGCATAATTACCTCTATCCTTTTTTCTAGTTTATGTCACCTTTGTTTTTAATTCTAGTAGCTTTTAATTATCTTTTTGTACTGTTTTGTAACTTGTAATAAGAACAATAGTGAAATCGAATCCCCACTTTCCCTTTTAGTAATTAGATTTAGAATTAGGGATTTAACTTTATTTAAATCAATTGGTAAATTTATCTTTATGTTTAAAATGCATGACAAATAGTAGGTTAATATCACCCTTTAATTTATTTTAATTTAATTTAATTTGTTCTTGATTGCTTAGTGTGTTTAACTTGACTAACATGATTAATTGATAAATTAATTTGATTAGGTAAATTAGTTTTTTGTTTTAATTGCATGAAATTGGTAATTAGAAACAAGTAATAATTAGGTTGACATTCTTTTGTAATTTGATCCTTGTTTAATTTACCATGTTAAGTAATTGAAATGAATTTAATTGAATTGAAAATAACATGATAATAATGTCATTTAAATAAAAAGCCCATTAAGCCTTGGGATTCTGCTGTGATGTGTATCAGAGGAAGAAGCTAAAACAATCATGGAAGATATTCATGATGGGTATGCGGAACACACATGCATGGAAGGATTTTAGCAAGGAAAATCCTAAGACAGGGCTACTTTTAGATGATCATGGAGAAGGAATGTGTTGAGAAAGTGAGGAAATGTTACGAATGCTAGATACATGCCGATCTAAGTCATTTGCCACCAATTGACCTATAAAGCTTAACATTGCCTAGGCCATTTTCAGCCTGGGGGATTGATATTATCGAAAAGATATCAACCCAGCTTCAAATGGTCATGAATATATTGTAGAGACAATGGATTACTTCTCGAGGTGGGTAGAAGTGTAAGGGCCAAACAGATGGTTGTAAGGGCCAAACAGATGGCCATGTTTATTCAAAAGAATTTGATATATGGACATGGGACTCCACACCGTATAGTGTCAGATAATGAGATTCAATTTCAAGGGGAAGTCCACACTTTGCTACAAGAAAAGGGGATTAAGCACCATAAGTTGTCACCTTATTGTTCTCAAGACAACGGGGCAGTAAAAACTGCTAATAATAGCATTAAGATGATCCTACGTAAAATGATCCAGTCAAACAGATCTTAGGTAGATAAGCTACTTTTTGCTTTATGGTGGTACCAAACTACAATTAAATCAGCAACTGGGGCAACGCCATACACTTTAGTTTATGAAATGGAAGCAGTATTACCAATCGAAGTCGAAGTTCAGTCATTAAGGGTTGCTTTGGAATTAGGAAGCTTCGAAAGTCAATGGGTAGAAAATAGCTACTTGGAATTGGCCTTGCTCGATGGAAGGTGAATGCATGCTCTATTTCAAGATCAATTATACAAGAGGAGGTTAGCTTGATATTTCAATAAGAAGATTTGCCCTAACTTGGTGAAATAAGGGGATCTAGTGCTGAAGCATGCAAAAATTTACCTTATGGATCCAAGGGGTAAATTCCGGCCTAATTGGGAAGGTCCTTACCTGGTTAAGAAAATGTTGTCTAAAGGGGTTGCCATCTTGTCTGATCAAGAAGGGAACGAATTTCGAGAACCCATCAACCTAGATTGCCTCAAAAAGTTTTATGTTTGAGTAGAGTAAAAGTGAACAAAGAGAGAAAGTCTCGCTAGAATTGAAAACTTTGTGGGAAAAAGGAAATTCTAGGCAAAAATAAAATAATAAAAGAGAGGCTAAGCAAAAAATCCTATTTGGATTGTTTAGACAAAAGGAGAGGAAAATCCATTATAACTAAACCAGAATAATGTGCTTTCATTAAATGAACATAAATTGTCGCTTTGATTGAATAAATTTGCATTTATTGTTATGTTTCATTGTTTGCAAACATTTGGAAATTGCTGAAAAAAAAATGAGCAAATTTACAATTAATGAAATCATCTTCTCGGCCTCTTTCTGTTGCCTTTATCCTCTTCAATTGTCTTAAGGCGCCTTTTCTTTGCCTAATTTGGAAAATGGCTCCGTATCAACTTGGCCCTCATTAATGGATCCTTCTCCTGCTTATGAAGAGTAACCCAACACTTGTACTCATTAAAAGTGGTGAAATCACTGTTGAGGTTCACGTTGGATTTAAGGGTCCTGTGGGGCCAACTATAAGTGAAACATTCCAAAAACGCATTTGTGATAATGTTGGGATAGAAATCTTCAACCTCAGGTATCTTCTAATGTTGCCTATATTATCTGCAAAACCTCTGTGTCGAGTAGAAAGTGGCCTCATGAAGACCACACAAAGGAATATTTCGAATATAAGTGTATAAAGTAACTGAGCAAATCCTCCACCAGGGGCACATCCACCTTAGAGTTTCATCTGGAATGGTCCGAATGAATTCAACCCAACTATCTACAGGGTCATTTGGTCTAGTAATGATTTTCCTAGTGTGGTGCTTCGGTTCATAGCGAGCAATCAAGTGTTCCAGAGTAGGGGCGATCCTACCTAGTTTCTCTAACAGCCATATCTGTCAAAAAATAGGATTTAATGAAGATGCAACAATAAAAGAGAGGGAAAAGTAATGAATTTGGAAACCTGCAGTAGCAATGGGCTCTTAGTGAAAACTCTTGTGTCACGCCAGTGGTCCAGTCCTGTAAGGGTCTCGCCAAGAATTAGAGGAACTGAAGTCCTTTCGGTCTCCATTTGTATTATAATAGGTATCAGATGAGCATCCCAAATCCCTAGACCGGTAACAAGCATAAAACTAGCCAAAAGGTAGATGCAGATGTAAATGGTATTTCGCTAGGAGGTGTGGTATGGATTAAGATAAGGAATCTGCTCTAAGAGATTGTCTATAAGGAAAAACCCCATTTGTGTATACTGAAACACCTCTGATGGGGGATCTCTAGAATAAAAGTCATATCCCTAGGTAGAACCACCTCATATGCAGGAACAATTGGGATATTAATAGAAGTTGGGGTCTGCCCGAGGATAGCATTGAATTCCTCATGCAAATGACAAATTTCCTTTCCGTTGAAACGAAAAATGTGTGTTTCTAAGTCCCAAAAGGATACAGTTGCTTCAAGAAGGTTGGGGAGAATAGATACCCTCTGTAGGGATAACAACATTTGCAGTTGGAAAGCGAAAAGACATCCCCAATCTCTCGCCTTGAAACCAATTAGAAGATTATCGATTTGTTGTTTGCGAGAAGGAGCCATGGTTTTTGGGAAGTGGTTGGAATAGTCCAGAGGGTTGGTATTGAGCTTAAGGGGCATACAGTAGGTTTATATAATGGTAAAAAGGAAGAAAATCCCTAACCAGAAAGGATCAGGATCATAGCCAGGGACTGCGCCCCATCTCTGGCCAAACAAGGGGCACACGCTCACCCCACGCACCCCATGCAATTAGATAGCTCAAATATATATATTTTTTTCGCTTAGATGACCTATTTTTGGAATTTCCTGCTTCAAACAAGTATACATATGAAAGGTAAACAAGTGACAAGCATTGAAAGGAAGAGAAAGTTCTGTATCTAGGTCAAGATGCAAGAATCCAAGTTTAAATAGTACATGTATATAAAAAATGTGCAATAAATAGTACATGTACAAGAATGAATAGAAGAAAGAGTAGCCTAGTCTAATATGAATCTCCCTCGGACTCCTCCTCATTAGACACTGTCTTTCTTTCCTTGAAGTTCTCTTCCTCCTCCTTCTCCACAATGTTTGGCTGCCGCCTTCGACGCTGTAAGTCTGTTTCTAGTCAGCTGGGGCTCGCACCCAAATTGCCCCCAGTGCCTCTGCTAGAACCGTTTAGCTCCATATGACGAATCCAATGCCTAAGAAGTTGTTACAAGGACAACAACACACCAGTCATTAGTATATAGGCATTAGATAGAAAATGCATTTCTTTAAATTAAGAAGTTGCGTACCAGCTCCCTCCGAGCTTTTTCTTTCATCCATAAACATGCATATGATTAGCATTTAGTATGAATTAAAATGTTTGAAAAAAATGGAAATATATTGATATTCGATGTATATATGTGGGTATGGATATGATATGCATGTACAAAATAACCAGTTTAGCCTGCTTACGTTGAGAGACTAGGTTGATCTGTCTCATCGTAGCAGAGTAAAGATGATGATAACTCTCAGCAATAGACCGATGTACCTGCATAATAGACCGGGTAAGTATATGATTCAGAACAAAAGTATAGGGATAAGAAGAATCCTTACATGGGTAGTCTCCGAAGGCTTGAAAGTAATAGTTGTGGCAATGCTCAAGTCTAGTACCCCATCCCACAGAATGCCATCATCGTCCATATAATAGTAAATAAGGTCTAAGCTGGGAAAGAGATGACCTACCACCATACCTGATAGAGGCTTAACAGAAGCACTGACTTGCTCACTCCAACAGCAGCAGAAATGGAGGCACCCTCTCCAATGCAAGACCACTTAGGCCTTGATCCTTGTATTAGGACAAAATTAGCAGAGCATATAATCTGAAGAAGCAAACAAGTTGAAAGAAAAGAATACTAACTCGGCCAACATTAAGAACATCCCTAAGAATTGAGGTATCTTGTGAGAGATATTGACTAGGAGGAGGAACTCATAGAAGCAGATGCTGACTAATGAAACTCCTGTAGGTCCCCTCTAATGGTGGCTCAAGATAGACCTCGGCTGGTCAGCCCACCAGTGCAGCAGCTAGGTCTTCACCCTTCAACAAGAAAGCAAACATCATCGCAGGGGGCTAGCGAGGCACTCTTCAATGGTTCATGCCCCGCTCCCACTAGTATACACGTTTGCCTAAGTACTAGAGCCAATGAGTGGCACATTGAAACAGATGCCTCCTCTCAGTCGGACCAACTGCCCCAATCACATAATGAAGGCAATTCTCTAGAGATCCCTAAGGAACAATCCCATTTCTTTGATTTAGGAAAGGGATCCTCATCATTGCCTAAACAATCCATCGGTGGGCTCATCAATAGCCCATAATCATAGGCCCACATTTGGATCAAAGAAAGATTTCAGTCAGAACAAGCATAAAGAGAAGAGACAAGTAATGCAGAGTCAAAAGGACTTACCTCGATGAGATGCCAGTGGCCTCCCATCTTCTCCTTCTTTTAGACAAAGAGGTCCATACTATAATAGAGGTAACCAAGCCTAGCGGACCCCCAATAAAAAGTTTTGATATGATCAACATCCTGGAGAGCCATAAGGACGCTTAGATCCAGAGGGTTTCGATTGTCAACAAAGATGGTGGCGCTGATGAGGTAAAAAAGGTAGCCTCTGATCAGCTAGTCTATGCCTACAACGTCAGTGGGATCCTAACCCTCACATTGTTGCTTGATGTCATCATAAAAACAGGTATTATGGGCTCGAATGGTAGTAGGGATGCCTAGTAAATTTTGCATATAGGCAGATTTATTGTCCAAGGCTGGAAGAGTGAAGCAGTCATCAAAAGGGACTGGGCTACCCTCAAAAGAAAGACCTGTCAGTGCAACATAATGAAGCAGGGTAATGGTCATCTCTCGGAATGGTAGGTGGAAGGTGTGAGTGGTGCCCATCCACCTCTACATCAGTGTATAGAGCCTGCACCGGTCCACGTACAAAGGCTGCTATGGCAGAGAAATAATGAACAGCCTGAAGCCGGCCTGATCAATCCAGGTCTTGATTGATAATAGTATATGCCCTA
Source organism: Vernicia montana (assembly GCA_949750685.1). Classification (NCBI taxonomy): domain Eukaryota; kingdom Viridiplantae; phylum Streptophyta; class Magnoliopsida; order Malpighiales; family Euphorbiaceae; genus Vernicia; species Vernicia montana. The sequence continues at coordinate 5,971 of CATKHJ010573165.1, read as the reverse complement.
GGAGCCATATAATAGTTATGTAATAGTAGATAATAATTCCCAATGGCATTATAAATATATTCATTATGTGAAAAGGGTTTCATATTATTGAATATAATCCTTAAGTATTTTGTAAAAGGATTTATTCTCAAGTGTTGAGAATATGAGTGATAGATCGCTCTCAAACAAATACTTTAAATATGTTTATGGTCATAGGATTAATGACTGGACATCGTTAATTCTGGAAGACAATCACCTCTGTTTGTTTTCTATAATCAGTATGTGATACTTATGATTATAGAGGCAATGAGATGCATACTGCTTGACATGTGATGTTTATACAAACACATGGATATTCATAGGATGAATAGTCAAACTGTGACGTTAGATGATAATAATATGGAGTTTTACTACTTGTCAATTATTTATCATCCAGGTCATAATAATGCATATAATCCTTTGGCTTGAGGGACATTGTATCTCATACATAGGTGGTTAGGATTTATTGCTGCTTACATAGACGTGCTATTCATGTACGGATATATGGCATGTGATGATTCTAATTTGTTATGTATGGAGGTAAGTGAGCGCCAAGATAGAATTCATTACCTTGAGTAAACGAGGCTAAAAATCCTATGCTATCTAGTTATTCTTGATACCAAAATTTCTGGCCAGAACAGTAAGATTCATTAGAAAGAGTTTTAGTAGGAATCTAATTATATCAAGAATTAGAATCGAGATAATGGCATATAATCGAGGCACATTGGGGGTTGACATAAACCATTACCCTAGCCGAGATTGGGATTTTAATGAAGGGATTCAAGTGCATGATAATTTATGATTGATCATCCATGTGATATTTAAGTGATCAACTATAAACATTCATTTCTAATTAGGTAGTCGTGATATGCTTTGCTAGGCGTCACTCATGACTTATGGAACTAAGTATGAAATGGGGATTTCACATTAGTAAAGAAAAATATTTTCTCATTTCCATTGCTAATAAGACATGAACCTAGAAAGTTACACACCCAATAGTGATCACCTTTCAAGTATAAAAGGTTTACCATAATAATTAATTAAAGTGTTTAATTAATTGATTAGTGGTAAAAGGATTGAATTTATATTTAAATTTACAAGGACCCTAGTATATCCTGAAGTTTAAATCCATAAAGATTTTGATTCAATTAAATCTTAATTTGTATATGATGCAAATGAGAAAGATTAAATTGAAAATGATTTGGACTAAATAAATTAAAAAATTAATTTAAGCTTAGTGGAAACCCTAAATACATATGATGTGGCCAAAGCCCATATGTGAAATGGAAAGAGGCAATTTAGGAGTTAAAGAAAATTTACTATTCACTAAGCCCATTGGATGGGTTTAGGGGTTAGAGAATATACACTAAGGTTAAAATGGTCTTTTTCACTTTTAGCTAATGGAAATGTTAATTAAACTCTCAAAGGATAAAATGGTCATTTCACCATTTGTGGTAGCAAAGTCCAACTTTACTTCTTCACAATTGGTTTAGCTAAAAGGTGTAAGAGAAGACTTAAGAGCTAAGAGTTGAAAGACTTAATGGTTAAGTCTTGGAAAAGATATAAAACTAAGAGTTTTTATTTTCTTGAGAAGAATTCATTTTTTTGCAATTGAAGCAATTTTAGAGAGAGTTAAAAGAAAAGAAGAAAATGTTTCTTCATATTTTCTTTTAATTTTCAAATTCTTTTTCTTTATTCTTTATAAAAGAACAATTGTTTGCAATTGAAAATGAGTTTAGTCCAAAACAACTAAAAGAAATCTAATCATCCAAAGGTTTGTCAAATGATGATCTTGAATCAAATTTGGGCAACCAAGAGAGAGATTCAAAAACACCAAGAAAACCCTAAGGAAACTTGAAGGTGAGGTAGGAGTGGATGATCTAGAGGCTTCACATTTGGGGAGCTCTTTGTTAAAGAAAGAAGGATCCTTCAATAGGTAATTAGATAACTCTTTATTTCTTCTTTCTTTGCATATGTGTTTTACACATAAATTAATTGATTGCTTGAATGAAAATTGGCCCTACTAATTGGTGAAGTGAAATATTGAAATGTTTGGAATTTCGCCTCACCACCATGCTTCCGCTCTTGATTGGCGCCACTCTTCCTTCACTGACTAGCGAAGAGAAGCCCCTATACCAGTCCCAAGCTTAGAAGGCACTGATCTATCTTCACCTACAAAAATGAAGAAAGTGAAGATTAGAGCTCAAAAGTCAGACCCAGGTTCATGCAAATTTCAGACAGATGGAATGGAAAATTCGGGTAAATTTGCAAGGAACTATGTTGATGGAGATATATGGATGCATATAAGAAGAAACAGTGCAAAATAGTTGAGAAAAACAAACAGAAAATAGCCCGAACGAGCAAGGATAAACCTGCTGCATGTATGGGGCGCGTAGAGCCCCACGCATGGGGCACACCTATGGGCACGTGTCCCATCTGCCTAGAAAATGCAGATTCTTTGATTTCTTCTACAAAATGCACCCGCTCGAAATTTAAGCAATAGAAATCTAGGGGAAGGGAAAATATCTCGAGCCCAACCAAATGGTCGTGAAGACGGCAAAGAGTAGGTCATGCCCGATTATGAACTAACCCCAAATTGTCCAATGTTCTCCCTCAGCTAAAATTTTGCATTTCTGACGACACGTAATCGAAATGAGGATCGTTAGGTGCTTGGAAATGGATATTATCGTGCAAGTCCACTGAATTTTGAAGGAATGGAAGTTTTGACATTTTTGGAAAATTTTGAAAAATGGAAGTTCAATCTTCAAAATAATCAATATTTAAATGATTATTTGAAGATTAGAGGTTGGAAAATGGGGATTAATGAAAGAAATGAAGGAAAAAGGAAGAAATTTGAGTGGGTTTGAGTAAGGGAGTTGGAACGGTGGCTATAGAGGCATTGGGAGGAGAGAAAAAGGAAATAAGAAGGAAAGAAGAAAAAGGAGAGAAAAAAGACAAAAGAAAAAAAAAGAAAAAAGAGGAAAAAAGGAAAAAGGAAATACAAGCAAGACCTTGTTTGAATTATCAAATTAGCCTTTTGACATGAGTGTAAACATTTGTGATGCTGACCCCCGGTTACTCAGCTAGAATCACAATTTCAAATGGCTACTAGCACTATTCATAATCTCAACTTTTCAAGAACAGTGGAATGATTAAAATTTAAAGCTCCTTTTGCTAGTTCACATCAACTCACTTCATTTTCCAAGAGAAATAATCAAGTTTTTCCCAAGATACTAGGAATTTCTACCAAACCTTAACAAAAATCACAATGGAATAAAATAAGCACAAAAATTTAACTAAGAGTTCAAACTCCAATCAATTAAACCAACTTCCTAAAACAACTAACACATCCAATTTTTAGTAGATGATTAAGTCCAGCAATGCATCAGCAAGTTATTGTCATTTAAATGAAAATTCATCAATTAAGAGAGTCAAAATCACTTCATACTACTAACTCAATTCAATTTACTAACCCACAATGTACACCCTTAAACAATCCCCCCTCACTTAAGAAACTCATTGTCCTTAAGGTGTTAGAGATAAAGAAATTGAAAAAAAGGAGAGAGTACTGCCCTAAAATTTCAATTTCTCAGAACACTGGCTTGTCCTTAGGCATGTCCTCTTCTGTCTTCATCAAAATTGAAGCATTTTCATCCTTTTTTCCTGCAAAAACACTTAACCAAAGGTTGAATCACCCAAAAAATAAGCAAAATTAAAGAAAAACTAAAACAACAATGGGTTGCCTCCCATTTAGCACTTCTTTAACGTCGTGTTAGCTGGACGGTCATGAGTGATTTCTCATTTCAAAACTTGGAGATGAAGGATCTCCTTAGCACTTTCCATCTCAATTGACTTACCAGGAAAAAGTTTAAACCAAGAGTTATGTAACAAAACTGATCACCAACATGAAACTCTTGATTCTGCTTGAAGCGAGCATCATGCCATTACTTAGTTCTTTCCTTGTACATTTGGGCATTGTCATAGGTTGTTAATCTCCATTCATCCAAATGACAAGGGAGTTGTTTGAGCTCCAAACTTGGTGGTGGATGATTTCATTCTTTCACCCGTGAGCATCTCAATGTGCTCAAATGCCTTGCTCTTCTTCAATGGCTCGGTAGCCTCAAGATAGGCCACATACTCAATGGTCTCAGGTGTCTCAATATCTTCATGTCCCTACATAAGACACAACTCCAAAGGATCCTTGTAAACAATGTTAGAAATAAAAGTTAAAGTCTCAAGATAAATTACATCATCACAAGCATCCACATTTTCAAGTGCAAGTGGATGTTTCATAACATTGGATATTGGCAACACCATCTGCTCATTCCCTACCCTAAGTATCAATTTACCATTATGCACATCAATAACGACTCTAGCAGTAGCTAGAAATGGTCTACCTAGGATACGTGACACATCAACATCCTCTTCAATATCCAATATTACAAAATCCACAGGAAATATAAATTCACCAACCTTTACCAACACGTCCTCAACTATACCCCTAAGGTAAGTGATAGATCGATCAGTTAATTGAATACTCATGCATGTTGGTTTAGGTTCACCTAGACCTAATTTTTTGAAAATTTTGTAGGGCATAACATTAATGCTAGCCCCTAGATCAGCTAATGCCTTATTAATCTCTAAACTACCTACGAGACAAGGGATAGTAAAACTCCCTAGATCCTTGAGTTTTTCAGGTAGCTTCTTTTGAATGAGTGCTGAACACCCCTCGAATAGTTAAACCATTGATACCTCATCAAGTTTCCTTTTATTGATGAGCAGCTCTTTAAGGAATTTAGCATACTTCGGCATCTACGAAAGAGCTTCCACAAAAGGAATATTAATATGCAATTATTTAAAGAGTTCAAGAAACTTACTGAATTGTTCATCCATTTTGTCTTTCTTCAACCTCGCAAGGTATGGAATGTGTGGTTGGAACTCCTTAACCATAGGTGTAGGTTCCACTTTCTCTTTCTCATTGATCTCCTCAACTTTAGCACCATCATTCTCAACTATCAGTTTGCCATTTTGCTTCTCAGGAGCCTTCAACTCCTTCCCACTTCTTAATGTAATGGCATTGAGTTGCTCTTTAGGGTTAGCTTCAGTATTGCTGGGCAAACTATCTTGAGATCTCTTAGATAGTGCTTTTACAATTTGCCCAACCTGATTTTCCAAATTATGAATAGAAGCCTGTTGGTTCCTCAGAGCTGTCTCTGTGGTTTGAAATCTAATCTCTGAAGTTGCAATAAATTTTCCCAACATGTCAAGACCCGACTTTCGAGCTGCGACAGTCCTAGGGCATGGGTAGGCCTAAGGCCACCGAAAACCCGTAGAACCCAATACTAATCTATAACCAATCATGCATATACAATTCCCATATCAGAACCCCAAACACATTACTATACTATCCAAATCATCCATTCAATAAATGTATTCCATTAATACATTAAAGTAATATGTCATATATTACAGTCCCAAAATGAATATACAACATTTAACCATTATATACAATATCACCATGACCATGGAACTCTAGACTTGACTCTTGGAGATACATATTCGTTATGATATAATCAAAATGACAAAATGAAAACATGGACAGAGTAACCCCTAAGCGAGAAGATGAAGCTTGAGTTTTACCTCGTCTCAACCTCCATAGCACCTGAAAAGAAAAACCACTATGGGGTGAGATATAAATCTCAGTGAATACATAGTAGTTCAAAACCCTTTTTGTAAATCCATTTCCATACACTTCAATATACACAAATCATGATCACAATCATCATCAAGATGCACTTAATTTAAGACAAACTCATTTTCTTAAAACCCATTTCATCATCATCAAAGGGAGAAAAAGAATTTCAAATCAACACAATAATCACCATACAAATTGAAAAGAAACTCAAGATTTTAGATCATTACCTTAGGATCTTTCTTTGTAGTGGTGATTTCC
>CATKHJ010573115.1:0-17518 GCA_949750685.1 Vernicia montana | reverse complement strand
TCAAACGAACTCCCTCATCTCTTATCTTACTCATATTGAAGTCGAAGACCAAAGTCAAACGAACTTCCTCGTCTCTTAACTTACTCATACACTGGTAACTTATTCAATTCATCTTCTCTTATCATATAACTCGTGGCTCATAAAAATATCAGATTTACATCTAATAACTCACAAAATGAATCACATGGATATACATATGAACTTGGGGTATTACAAATATTATATGGAACTTTTAAGGGTGAGGATTAATTCTCCTCTAAGACAAATAATGATAAGTATATACATATAAATTATTAGAAAGAAAATTTTTAGTTATTTCCAATATATATCACCAGAGTCAAAAGAAGAATTATATATATATATATATATATATATATATATAAGAATTATATTCCTTCCAGTAACTGGCAAATTATAAATGTAATAATTCAAAATTTTATAATTTTATAATTTGTATTTTTATAAAAAAAGTATATTTAATTGCTTTTAGTCTATATTTATAATTGAAATGATAATATATTTATTGAAGGTAATGAAAGTAATTTTGATTTTATGAAAGTAGCTTATTAAAATATTTATTTGGTTTATTATAAATTTCCTTAAAATAAAAGAATTATTTTAAAATAAAATGATAATGAATTGTGTAAAAATATATATAGGTATATGTGCAAAAATATGTTAATACCGTGTATCAAGCCAGTGATCTAAAAGGATTTGAATAGAATGTTAACCATTAGAACAAGTAATTATTCTTGTAAAGTAAATTACTAAATATATATATATTATATAGTTTTAAAAAAATAATAATAAAATAAAATAAAATAAAATAAAAACAAAATAGAAAATTAAGAGGGCTCATCGAGTCTTTGTGGCGGAGAGAGAAAATTTGTAAAGAAATGAGATGAGAGGAAAGAGAAAGGAGAGAGAGAGAGAGAATCACCTCTGTTCACTGCCTAAAACATCTCCGATCGTCACAAAATTTCAACCAACCTTCTCATCACTCCGGCGACATCAAATTTGCCAGAAATTGGTTGGATTTTTAGGATCGACGAACGAAAAATCGGATGTCAGGGTTGCTCCTGCTGTTTCTCATACTTCCTGACTTATTTTGAGGAAATTGACACCGAAAATGAACTCAAAAGGTCTAAAAATCTTGGACTGGAGTGTTCCAGCTCAGGGCACCGCCGTTTAACGACTGATCGGAGTTAGATTCCTTTCGCTGGAGCCACCGTGAAATCTGTCTGATCTAGCCACCTTAAGCAATTTGTTGGTTCCCTCGAATCGCAATTCCGCCGCCGTCAAATTTTTTAGAGACTACTGAAACGGACGTTTTTGGACAGCAATTCTGACTCGTTAAACAGAATCAACCGATACCAATCCCGACTTCTAATTGTATTTAGATAATAAGTTATGAATTTATTTGTGAGAATTTAGGTATATTGTATATTATTATTTAATTAGTGTAATTGGATCGTTAAATTGAATTATATTATTAATTATATGATTATTGAAATTTTTTGGTAAACATAGGAATTAATTATTATGAATTTTAATTGAATTTATTGAGAATAAACTTATATGATTTTACTATTATTTTAAATCGAATATGTTTTAAATAAATTAATTTATATAGTTAATGAAATTGTTTTATCACTAAATCATGTATAACTAATGGAATTACTAAAGTTATATGAAGTTCTATATTGTTGATTAATATCAAAAGGAGTTGTTTATATATTATTCTTTGATATATATGTATAAATACAATTTTAATGAATCAAATTGATTTTTAATGGAATTTAAATTATTTAAGAAATTTCTTTCGGTGTATATATATATATAAGTTTCAGTTAAACAGTAAAAGTGTTTTTTGGGTATTTCTATAAGCAAATAGTTAATGTAAAATAAGAATTTATATAATTAATGAATTTCTTTACATACTATGAATTTATAATTTACATGAGATTTAAATTATTTTTTAAACGAGTATTAAAATGAAATATTTTATAAAGAGTTTTAATAATTTTTATTAAACATAAATATATGAGGAAAATAATAATTAAATGAATTGAAAAAAAATAGTGATTGTTGTATGGACCAATATAATATGAAATAAAATTTTGGACTTATGGAAGATGAGATTATTGTATTGAAAGTCCGGATTGGACCATTATAATTTGTAAGTTGTGATTAGTTCAATTTTATAGGAGATGCTGCCAAATTTTTAGTAGAATTTTAGAAATATATATTAAAGAAATTATATAATAGTATCTGATAAATATTGTTATGTTCTTAGAATGAAATTCTAAAATGGATTAAAAGGATAAGTTAATAGAGGCTAGAATCAATTAGTTGATAATTGTATTGGAGATTTTATGTGTAGGCAAAGGTGAGCCAAAGAAACGATTGGATTATAAGCAAATTAAAGTGATTGAAATTGATTGAAAGGATATAGCGAAAGAGGTAAGTTATGAATGCATATCCTCCTAGCCCCGATTTGATTGTTAATAACTTCTTATTTGAATTCATTCATTTTATATGCCTAAATTGTATAATTGTTATTGTTCATTGATATTACTATTGAAACCATGTTTATTGCAAATCTATTTGTTCAGAGGCTATTGATCCTTTGCTATTGAATATGATGTGTAATAGAATTCCCATTTAACGGGAAAAAAGCCATTAGACCTTGTGCACATGGTTATGCCTTACTTAGGGAGGACAGTACCTAGGCGTGTACTTAAAGAGGTGCACGTTAAATATATGCCTTACTTAGAGAGGGCAGTACTCCAGGCATATATTCACAGAAATGCACATTAAATATGATATGCATGCTTACAGTGACTGAGTAATTGACGGATTGATTGATTTTTCTGTTACTACACCATATGCCTTTGATGCTTTATTTTATGACACACATATTTATTGTTTATTGATTATTAAACCTTGTTATAGTTGTTATGTATATGTTCATATGACCCATTGATTGATTTATTCATATAGCCATTATATTTGTATTTGTGAAACATTTGGATACCTTATTATTCATATGCATTCATAAACTTGCTGAGTTGGTGACTCACGACATTGTCCATGGATCCAGGTTATAGTTGGCAGAGCATAGAAGGCAAATGTTGATTGGAATTAGCTAGAAGCTTCTTGATCGTCTTTCCCATCAAGAAGTACAATGTATATATATTTATGTTCCTTTAAGATTTAATATTGTATATTTTGAATGATAAATAATTGATGTCTACATTCTTTAGTTGCTCCGTAGAAATTGGAAGTCATAGATTGGGTAATGATTAATGAACCATATTGACATAAGAAAAATTTAATGATAAAAAAATGTGTACAAGTTAATTGATAAATGTAATTGATGGTTAATTCGATTCAGGTTCTGATATTGGACAATAATTGTATATGATTTTATGGTTTAGATTACTTGATACAATATTGGACATATAGCAGAAATGGATTCTATGAGTTTTTAGTGGCTTTAGGTTTACCCAAGCCCTAAGATTGTTGCGACTCTAGAATCGGATCGTGACAATAAAAAACAAAAAATAATTTTCTAATTTTTGTAGAATTCAATATTTTTGCATATGAAGACAGACATAAAAATTTTGATAAGAGTTATATGGTGATTATGAGCTAATTTGTCCATTATGGACTATATATATGACTCGATATTTCTACGCCGGCAAAATTGTTTGTTCGTTGGAATTAAATTAGGGCACCTAACTCCATCTCTTTGTATTGTTGGAAAGAGATAAGAAACTCCATTAGGGTATAAAACATTGAACCCTTAGAGCAATTAGTGGTTGACTCTTCTTTGCCAAGAAACTCAGAAGATAGAGATGGGAGACATAAACCTAGTTTGGAGTGCAAGGCCAACAATTATTTGCTGCCCTTAGAATAACCCTATCAGCACCTTAATTTAACATGGATTAACAAATGTAAGTATGTAATCCGGTCTTCTTTTGAGTGAGTCAAACTAATTGGGTCTACTCGTAAAATATTTGAATTAATTTAATTTTAGTTAAGACGGTCTTAAATTTAAATAATAAGTTTAGTTAAATTTAAATATTATAATACTCAAATTGAGTGATTTGCGGGTAAAATTAAATGTCAGAATTTTTATATTATATAATAATATTTAAATGATAAATTTATTATTTTGAATTTCAACTACGTTGATTTGAGAATTATTTTATTAAGTTTAATTTCAATATTATAACTTTATAAGTTCAATTTAAATTGAATTTTGAGTATTGAATCTTAAGTTTTCTCTAATTAAATTGATCTTAAGTTTCTGATTAAAACAACCTAGGTAGTATATTATGTCGACTTATGCAGCTTTTTACACCATGTTTTTTACTTATGCATCATGGGTTTTGATGAGGGACAAAAATAGCCAATGAGATAATGGGCCCAAAGGCAACTTAGGCCTACTTTGACCAAGCTTCTCATTCATGACAAAGAGACTAAGACCTATGGAAGGGCCCTTAAAAGGCAAGCCCAAGGAATTAAATCCTCAAGCATCAAGGGAGGCGAAGCCGCTCCTTCGCCCTTCTTCAGAGTGTTTTGCCTTTCCTCATAATAATGAAGCTTGCTCCACAAGCTTCCTAACTGTAGCTGATATCATGAGGTACAAACGTCAGCCTGTTCATGTTAGAAGAAAACGGTAATCAGGTGACGCGCCTTTGCCTCTTGACACCACCAACCGCATGCTACTTGACAAGAGACAGGTCCAGACTCTAGCCTCCAGAACCTATGCACCAACCACACTTATCAGGAGACATTCTCTCTCTTCAACTGCCACCTGTACCTAACAGAACCAAGCATACAAAAGGAAGGATGAACCTTTGAGACAGGTAGCTTGAACTCTGCATCTCTCTCATCTCATTTTTTTCACTGAGAAGAGAAATATCCTTCTCTAGCAGCCAACCGGCTAAACCTTATCGTCGGAGGTTCTTTGCCAGGTAAAAGGTCTGGCCCTCTTGACTGTGTTCTATCTTTGCAGGCTAACTATCTTGAGGCCCAACAATGGAGATCCAGCCTAAATCCTTTTGTTTGATCTAGTTCTGATCAAAATGGCGCCATCTATAGGAAACGTTGGCTAATCTCTTCTTAATACAAAATATTATTTTCACTCTTTGAGGATAGAAACACTTGCTTTCCTTTCTTAGCCAAAACACAATTCCTTGCTTCTTAAGCAACTCAAAAAATACCTTATAGCCTGAAAAAAAAATACTCCTTACTAAAAAAAAAAAGATGACTAGATACAACTCTTTAAGCCCTACACACTCTTAACAATCACCTCCCCCACCTACAAATACTCAAACCCCTCTAATCCTAAACACCTCTTTACAGTTCTTGAGCACACTGATCACTCAGCATACCTCTGCAGGTCCCAGTGATGCTCCTCATACTACCTCAAACCCTGATCTCACCCCTGCCTTATAATTTATAAACACTCTAGCCTCTATCATCTAGGTTGCTCAACAACAGCAACAAACACCCCCAAGTCAGACCACAGACGTTGTTCCTAAAATAGTCAGAAGGGAAACAACGAGACGGCTGACTTTTAAAAACCAAACTGGGAGAGATCCTAGATCAGTGGAAGACCAAGTGGTAGTTAGAGGAGGAGAAGAAGGAATGATGAGATTAGAAGTCGTACGAGTGGGAAGAGATGACCCTCAGGTAGGTAAGGATGAGGATATGGAGATTCCTCTACCAAGAAAGGAACGTATGTATGAACATGGTAGAGGTTCTTATGCAGAAGGCAGAGGACGTGGTAAGGAGGATCGACGTTCACATCATCATCATAAAGATGATGTTGAGTAGAGTAATAGAAAAAATGATAGGAAAGGGGATAGATCGAAGGAGAAGGATGATTTGGAAAAATAATCCAAGAAAAGGGGACGTGGGGATGATGATGAGGAAGAGTCTGAGTCCTCTCCACATTGAGGAGACTCAAAAGGACAGGAAGTAACGAGTCGAGGAGAAGAAGTCGAGATGAGAGATAAATTAAAGAAATTCCTAGAGGAGTTGAAGGAGGATGGAAGCAAAAAAGGGATAGATAAAAGCATGAAGTTGGCTTTGAAATTACCTTTTGTCAAATCCATTCGTGACTATCGCATGCTTAGTAAGTTCAAACCACCCTCGCTAAAAAAGTATAATGGCGAAGTAGACCCTAGGGTCTATGTCATGGATTACAAACATGCTGTTGAACTTCAAGTCATAAGTGATGAAGCACTATACCAAGCTTTTATAAGCTCATTTGAGGGGGCGGCGACCAGATGGTTTGACTCACTAGAAGAAGGGAGTAAAAACTCTTTCAGCCAGCTGGCCATAGTTTTCATACATCACTTCTCTTCGAGCATTCCAGTAGAGAGGAGGACCTAGTATTTGGAATTAGTGACAGGGAGAAAATGAGTCCTTGAGGGACTATATGGCTCGTTTTAATAGAGAAACATTAAAAGTCACTCAGCTTGATCAAGCAAGGGCAGTCGAAGTCTTGCAGAATGGGACTTCTCATACTGACTACTTTAAAGCACTATGCAAACATATTCCCCAAACCTTAGAAGATGCAATGGATATTGCTCAGAAGTACATCCGTCAGGATGATGCATTTGCCTGTAGTAAATTCTCGAAGCAGAGAAGGGCAGAAACAGCCCACATAAAGGAAGTGAAGCCGAAAAAGGAGACAATGAAAGAGGAAAATAAGCAATCTGGAAGGCGGAAGGGTGGCCAAGGCCAAGGAAGCAGAGCCCCACCAGATTTTGATATGAGCAAATTTACACCCCTGGACACAAGTCCAGCAGAGGTGTTTGCCACATTCAAATACCAAAATATATGGGCTCGCCCCAAGCCCATGGTTGCTCCACCAGACAAAAGAGACAGGAGTAAGTATTGCCTCTTCCACAATGCCCATGGACATAATACAAATGATTATAGATAGCTAATGGAAGAAATAGAAAGGCTGATCAATCAAGGCTACCTAGGGAAGTTTATGAAGAAGAATGACGAAGACAAGACAGGGTCCAACAGGGAAAAAGGAAAGTAAACAGTGAACGATGGCTCAACAGGAGTCATTCACTGCATTATTGGGGGGCCAGACGAAGTCATGTTAAGCAACAACAAGGCGAAGGCCTTAGCAAGAAGAAAGGAAGAGCCTGAATATGTGTATTGCAATGGGTCGAAGGTTAGAACAGAAAGACCAGATGGGAGTAGCCTTCGCACTCCACATGCTGAAACCCTGATCATTCAGGCTATTGTTGCTAATTATGTGGTCAAGAGAATCCCGGTTGATGAGGGAAGCTCAGTCAACCTGTTAACGGCTGATGCTTATTCAGAAATGGGATTCAAGTATAGCGACTTGGAAAATGTAGCGAACCCAGTTAGCACATTAGACGGAATGGAAGTCCCATCTGCAAGAGTGGCGAAGTTGCCTTTCACCATCGGAACCACTTCTGAAAGTATGACGGTAATGGACACATTTGTGATAATAAAGGTACAACTGGCCTACAATGCCCTACTTGGTAGACCACTATTGTATGAGCTCGATGCCTCCACAAATATAAGGCATTTGAGGATGATAATTCCCAAGCCATGAGGAGGTGAATTCTGTGTATATAGGACACATGAGCGAAGTGAGTCCAACTAGGAGAGGAAAAGAGCGAAGAGTGGCTCAGCTTTAGTCCAAGTCGAAGAGGTAGCAGTGGTCGAAGCAAGTACCTATATTCCAGAATAGAGAATCGAGCCAATTGAAAAGTTGGAAAGATTTTTAGTGAGAGAAGAAAAACCATAAAAGTTTATGTTGATCAATTCCTCTTTAGAAGAAGATCAAAAAATATAAGTTCATCAATTCTTGAAGGAAAATGTCTCCAGTTTTGCCTAGTTTTCAGCGGAGATGGGAGGAGTAAGCCCCGAGGTGATGACTCACCAACTAAATGTAGATCTCACCTACAGACCAGTCAAACAAAAAAAGAGGTGTTTCGGCCCAGAGTGACAGGTAGTGATTGAGCAGGAGGAGGATAGACTGATGAAGGCAGGGTTTATAAGAGAAATTTAATATCCAAATTGGCTAGTGAATGTGGTGCTGGTCAAAAAGGCAAATGGAACTTACAGAATGTGTGTGGACTTCACAGAATTGAACAAGGCATGTCCCAAGGATTCCTTCCCTCTACCCATGATAGAAAAACTGGTAAAATCAACAGCTAGGTATAGGTATTTGTCTTCCCTTGATGTGAAGCAAGGATACCATCAGATCAAAATGCATCCAGAGGATGAGGAGAAGACCTCATTTATAATAGAGAAGGGTATCTACTTCTACGTATCAATGCCCTTCGGCCTGAAAAAAGTAGAAGCTACACATCAGCATCTTGTGAATAAGATGTTCAAAGAATAGTTGGGTAAGAACCTTAAGGCGTATGTAGATGATATGATAGTGAAGAGCAAGAGCTTCGAAGACCACTTTCTCGATTTGGCCAAAGTACTGAAGGTGATGAATGAGTATGAGATGAAGCTCAACCCTGAGAAGTGCACCTTCTTTATTCAAGGAGGTAAGTTTCTTGGTTTTATGGTGAGCAAAAAAAGAATAGAGCTTAATCCGGACAAGATGAAAGCTATCTTGGATATGGCAGCCCCGAGGAACATCAAAAAAGTGTAGAGATTGACAAGGCGAATAGCCGTATTAAACATGTTCATATCCAAGTCAGCTGAGAAATATCTTCCTTTCTTTAAGAAGTTGAGAAAATTCCAAACCTTCGAATGGATAGAAGAGTGCCAAGCTGCATTCAAAAAGTTGAAAGCCTTTTTGAGTTCGGAGCAGATTTTAAGCAAACCTTTGCCAGGCGAAGAAGTCTTGATCTACTTATCTGCTTCGAACTATGCAATTAGCTCAGTGCTAATCAGGGAAGAAGGATCAGTTTAAAAGCCTATCTATTACTTTAGCAAAGTCCTTCAAAGGGCGTAGCTGAATTATCTGCCAATAGAGAAGCTAGCATATGTCTTACTCCTCTCTACCAGAAAATATAAAGTGTATTTGTAAGCTCACCAAGGGGTAGTGGTTACAGACCAACCTTTGGAGAGAGTATTACAAGACCAGAAATGTCTTGGAGAATGCTTTGCTGGTTAGTAGAGCTTGGGAAGTATGGGTTGCAATATAGATCAAGATCAGCGATTAAAGCCCATGCATTGGCAGATTTTATCTCTGAATGTTCCTTCAACCCTGAGCAAAAACCTAAAGAAGAGAATTCTGACAAGACATATGAAGCAAAGAAACCACCATCAAAATCTTAACTCATTTGGGAATTATTTGTAGATAGGGAAAGCAGTAAGAAAGGCAGTGACATAGGCATTGTACTAAAAAGTGCCCAAGGTTTCTTATTGGAATATGCCCTTGGGCTAGATTTTGAAGCCACTAATAATATTGTTGAGTATGAGGCGATGATCCAAGGGTTATTGTTTTTAGATTGCCTTCGCTTAGAAGAGCTGATAGTTTATAGTGACTCCCATTTTGTGGTGGGATAGATAGAATGAGAATTTGAGGCCAAAGAGGCAAATATGGCCAAGTACTTGCAGAAAACGAAGGCCATAATTTAGAAGATGAAAGACAAGGGGTGAAGCTGTAGTTTTAGAAGATCCCAAGAGGAGAAAATTATAGAGCAAATAGACTCAGTAAACTAGCAGCTACCCATCCAGTCGAACTCCCCCAAAGAATATTTATAGGAACTCTGGCTTTCCTAAGCACTCAAGAAGGAGCTGATGTAATGGATATAGATGAAGAGCCATGTTGGCTAGATCCAATCAAGATATACTTGGAAAAGTGCGAACTGCCTAAAAATATGAAAGAAGCCAAGAAGGTCAAATATCGAAGTGCCTACTTTTATCTACACAATGGGATTCTTTACAAGCGAGCATACTCTGTTCCTTGGCTAAGATGTTTGAGGCTAAGTGAAGTTGAGTATATCGTCAAAGAAATCCATGAGGGCTCATGTGGAATGCACATTAGGGGAAGATGTTGACAGTGAAGGTGATCAGACAGGGATATTGGCCAAGAATGAAGAACGAAGCCATGGCCTTCATCAGAAAGTGCTCCTCATGCTAAAAGTTTGATAATGGCAAACATGTTCCAACAACATATCAAATGCCCATCTTAAGTCCTTGCCCTTTTGCAAAGTGGGGGATGGATATAGTGGGACCATTTCCCATGGCTTCGGGTCAGAGGAAGTTTCTACTAGTGGCAGTGAAATATTTTTCCAAATGGGTCGAAGTAGAACTGTTGGCCACCATCATCGCTGACAAAGTTATTAATTTTTTATGGAGAAATATTGTATGCAGGTTCAACATTCCATACCAGCTCATTAGTGATAATAGGAAGCAGTTTGACAATGCCAAAGTACGATCATTTTGTTCAGGGCTCCACATCAAGCAAAACTTCTCTTCTGTTGCCTATCCATAAACAAACGGCTAGACATAAGTAACTAATCGGACAATCCTACAAGGGCTAAAGTGAAGGTTGAATGGATATGGCTGAAGCTGGGCAGATGAACTGCATAATGTATTATGGGCTTACAGGACAACTCCAAGACAACTAACTAGAGAGACACCTTTTAGCCTGACCTATGACACATAAGCTATGATCCCTTTTGATATTGGCCTACCTAGTAACAGAGTCAATTATTGTGGAGATGAAGAAAATGGCCAAGCTAGGAGAATAGACCTAGATCTCCCCAAAGAACTCAGAGACATAGCCAACATTCGAGTGGCAGCTTACAAACAACAAGCTGCTAATTACTTCAACAGAAAAGTTAAAAATCTTATGTTCATTGAAGGAGATTTCGTCATGAGATTTCTCAAAGCCACAGGGAAGCATGAAGGCACAGGCAAGCTTGCATCAACCTGGAAAGGACCATTCAGAGTGCAAAAAGTCATAGGTCCAGGCACATACAAACTTGTAACTATGGAAGGTGATGAAGTTCCCCATACATGGAACATTCAACACCTAAAGATGTACTACCAATAAAAGAAGCAATTATCACAAAAACTAATCTTCTCAATTGAATGAATGTGTATATGACAACTTGGAGATTGCAGAATCGCAAGACTCCAAAGGAATGATTTCCAAATTGATACAACAAATAAGCCGTTAGGATAAGCTCAAAAGAGGAAAGTAGAGGCAATAGGCCAATTGTGACGAGTACTCCAAGCTAAGTCCTAACAGGCGAAGCTCTCTTAAGAGAGAGAAAGAAAGACTTAGCGAGATTCTAGGCAAAAAGCCCTAGTAAATCCAGGCAAAAAGACCTAGCGAGATTCTAGGAAAAAAGCCCTGATAAATCTAGGCAAGAAGACGTAGCGAGATTCTAGGTGAAAAGCCCTAGTGAATCCAAGCAAAAAGACCTAGCAAGATTCTAGGCGAAGAACCTTGATGAATCTAGGTGAAAAAAGCTTAGCGAAACTTTAAGCAAAGAAAGCAAAAACAATTTCCTAAGGAAAGAAATGTTGCTTCACTCAAACGGCGAAGCGTCTAGGCGAAAGCCCAAAAGGCGAACAAGCCCATGTGAAACTCTAACTAATGATGAATATCAAAAATGCTAGACAAGCAAAGACTTCTCAAGAGTCAACACGAAGTGTCCAAGGAAAAACTCTTTCCACTTTGATGAAGGGGGGAAAAGTCTACAAAAATAATCAATCAAACACAAGTGTAAAAGGTGTAAAAGGTAAAAGCGAAGCACTCATTCAAGCAACAACAAGTAATCAAAAACAATTACAAAATTGAAAAAGAATGATGGTTACTTTATTTCATATAGAATTAATAGTACAAAATTTGTATTACGTTACATGTATAAAAAAAAAAAAAAGAAAGAAAGAAATTTCAACTATTGGGTCGAATGAGGATTAGTCGAAGGAAGATATGAAAAAAGAGTTACCATGGCTGTCAAAGTATCTAGCCCGCTCAAAGAACGAACAAAATTATCAGAAAAGATCAACCAGAGGAATGGCAGAAATGGGCTCAATCATCTGAGCTTCGCTAGTATCACTAGGCTCATTATTCCCCTCCAACTCAAGCGAAAGAGAAGATGACCCAGTTAATTCTTTTTCCTAAGCAATGAAGTCTTATGGTTCAAGCACATCTTCCCCTCCTTTTTCAGAAACTGCTTTGAATTCAGAAAATTCAGGGACATGAGGCTCCTCATCAATCTCCATCTCAGGAACCTCTTACAAGACATCTAGGAAGAAGGTCGCTGCATCATGTAGAGTATTATTGTAATATTGTGCAGTAGCCTTGTAAGAATGATAAGTGATGACCTTGTCGAAGCTCTTAGAGTCCAAAAAGTCTCAAATGGCTTTCTTCCTGGCCTCCTCATATTGCCTCTGCCGCTCCTCCGATGCTTGGACCCTTTTTATAGCCTGCTCGTAAGCATATGCAGATACTCGAAGCTCGCTTTGGACCTTTTTAAGTTCTTGGTGAAGAGCAGAAAGCTCATTCACCTCCTTAGTAAGCTCTTCATTATGCTTCTTTGACTCCTCCAATCTAGCAACAAACTCTAGAGTAGACTTGTCCTTCTCAGCAATCACTTTATCCTTGTTAGCTAAGGACAAGTCTCGCTCGCCTAGCATAGATTGAATAGCCTCAACTTCGGCTTCAGCTTTTTGGAAATCTTCATTATCCATTTTCAACTAAACCTCCATGGCTCTCTCATTCTCTAGTGAAGCATTCTTTTGCTTCTTCTCCTCTAATGTTGACCTGGCAGCATATAGATCCACCTTCAGTTTCAGATAGGCTTTCTGCCTCTCCTCTGCAGCTTTTCCAGCAGTGTCATAATGGTCCTCTAGAAGACTTAACCGAGTGCGGAGTTTCTTAGAGTCTGAAGCCACCTATGTCATAACAACAAAAGGAAAATCCTGGTTAGATGGATCCAAGAGGCACAAAACTAAGAAGGATATTGAAGGAAAAAATCATCCCCTCAAGCATCTTCTTCTGCTTCAACAAGATGTCTGCAACAAATTTTAACAAAGAAGTAGGAGCAAGGTGAAAAAAAGATAGAGGCACTGTTGGAATGACAGACAATGGCGCTCCAACAGCTACCTCCTCAAAGGGGTGAAGGTCATTCCCAGTTGAAATTTCACTCCCCTCAGCCACAGGAAGATCCTTCTTAGCAGCGCCAGCTTGCTCCTCAATCCTTTGCCTCTTGGATGGAGGCTTAGAAGTTACTGTGACTGAAGCTGGAACGGATGGCAGTGGGTTGCTCTATTGTGGTGGAGATGGAGTTGGCAAAGTTGCCCTTTTCTTCCTCCCAGCTAAAAACTCCTTGATGGTCAATTTCTTCTTAGGCGACTTGGTAAGAGGAGTCGTCTTCACTATTGCAACCTGAGCTTCCAAGTTAATCTCTAGAGTGAAGGTTAGCTCAACTGCAGGCCCCAAAGAGGAGACTGGATGTATCAGAGAAGGCTCCAATGGAGTTGAAACAATAACTAACTCCATAAGACCTGCAAGAATAAAAAAGAGATGTTAGAAATCCTAACACAATAATAAAGGTCATGCTCAAATAATAGATAAAACTAATTGCCTTCTAAAGCTAGCTGCTCCTCCTCAATTGAATCCTTTTCAGGAGAATGGTAGAGTATACAGAGTGTGGCCAAATTAGGTGAAGAGATCCTCTTCGCCGCATACTCTTCCCAAGCAGCCTTCTTTGAAGTAGTGGGAGGTCGTCTAACTTTGACACTCTTCGACCACCTCAGTTTGTTACTCCTAGGTATATAAGGATCAGGCTAACCACTGGACCCCAATTTTAAGGACAACAAAGGTGTAGGAAAAGCAAGATAGTAATTCATGGGGTTCACGCAGAAGGATGGATGCCGTAGGCGAAACACAAAACATCAAAATAATGGAAATCCCTGATAGAATTGGGAATCAGAATCATGGGGTTCACCTAGAAATAGTTGAAACACTCTACTAGGAACCGAGTAGGGGAAAGAGAAGGCCAACCTCCAGTTGGTGGTAAAAGATGATGTAGTGACCAGTATCGTTAGGAAGTGCTGCGTCTAGATTACCTCAGTAAACCCTCTCATGATACTGAGCAAGGTGAAAAATGAACTGGTCACTATAATTTATATTATCGTTGAACACAGCAAATTTTCTTGTCCTGCCAAGAGGCTCGATTTCTCCCCACACTTGGTTGAGGATCTCTTGGTATTGTGTGGTGCTAACCTTGTCTCTCTTTGGGTAAGTATCCTTCTTGGGAGCCATTGAAAGAGAGAGTATAAGAAGAAGAAAAAGTTTCAAGAAAATGAAGAAGACAACAAAAGAAGAAGAAACTTCAGATTCAAGAGAAAGCAAATAGGAGCTCTAAAGTGAAGAACTGAAGGGTATATATAGAGGAGGGAATCCTCACCAACCGTCGCACAATAATGAAGGAGAACTAAGAGGCGGTCATCATTTGAAATTCTCTTGAAAATCGCACCAGTACAGTGCCACGTAGTCACTCCTGCGCTTGAAGAGACGTGTATTAAATGCATGACTCCATCAGCTGTAAAATGTATTAAATGAGTTTGAGATGATTGACCTGCCCCACGTGGAGGTTTCAAGTGAAGCTAGCTCATGTGGAAGTTTTAGGCGAAGTTAGTTCACCTATTAAGTCACTTCGACTGAGCGAAGCCATCCTGCCAATCAAATTACTTCGCCTCATACTAAGTCGACTACAAATAGGATGAATAAATGCCTTTGGGCGAAGCTGAACATAAGACGAAGTTTTTCCACTTAGGCTTCATCCTCAACCTTCGCCTAAGTAAAATAGGGGGGCCTTTGATGAGGGACAAAAATAGCCAATGAGATAATGGGCCCAAAGGCAACCTAGGCCCACTCTAACCAAACTTCTTATTCATAACAATGAGACTAAGGCCTAGGGAAGGGCCCCTAAAGGGCAAGCCCAAGAAATCAGATCCTCAAACACCAAGGGAGGCGAAGTCGCTCCTTCGCCCTTCTCGAGAGTGCTTCACCCTTCCTTATAATAATGAAGCTTGCTCAATAAGCTTCCCAATTATAGCTGATGTCATGAGGTACAAACGTCAGCCTACTAATGTCAGAAGAAAACAGTGATCAGGCGGTGCGCCCTTGCCCCCTGATACCACCAATCGCATGCTACTTGACAAGAGGCAGGTCCAGACTCTAGCCTCCAGGACCTATGCACCAACCACACCTATCAGGAGACATTCTCTTTCCTCAACTGCCACCTATACTTAACAGGCCCAAGCATACAAAAGGAAGGATGAACTTTTGAGATAGGTAGCTTGAACTTTGCATCTCTCTCGTCTCCTTTCTTTCATTAAAAAGCTCTCTAGCTATCTTGCCTAAGAAGAGAAATCTCCTTCTCCAACAACCAATGGGCTAAACCTTACTGACTTGATCGTTGAAGGTTCTTTACCAGGCAAAAGGCCTAAACCTCTTGGCTGTGTTTTATCTTTGCAGGCCAACTATTTTGAGGTCCAACAACGGAGATCCAGCCCAAAGCCTCTTGTTTGATCTAAATCCAATCAGGTTTGAACTTGAAGTTAATAAAAGTCAAAATTTTCTACTTCAACAACACAAAGGACTTTCAGTTCAAAAAAAAAAAAAAAAAAAAAAGCATTGAGGACTTATGAGGTTATGATTATTGAATGGGCTTTTGGGGCTTATAATTGTGGGGTTTTTACATAAACACCCAAAAAAAGAATAAATATTTTTATATATGTCTTTCCTTTTTTTTTTTTTTTTAAAATACAACTTATTAAATTTTATATTTCAAAAATGCTCAACTTTCAAATGTATATTATAAGTATATCAAAAGTATATTAAAAGTATATCATAAGTATATATATATTAAAAAAAAGGGGGCATTTTTGAAAATCTAAAAAGACAAAAAGGTATTTTTTTTTAAAAAAAAATAAATAATTAAAAAATTATATTTGGTGTAATTTCCTATATAATTAATGCATGCTAGCCCAAAGTTGCTTACTAGGACAACATAAATTAGGCTTATTACAAGACTTTGCTCACATAATTCGTTCTTTCTGTGTACAATACTAACCACTCATATAATTTATTGATCTGACCAATTAATTTTACAAGTTTTCTACTGGTGAAACAAATGGTTAATAATCTAATTCGGTTTATGATTTGCAATTCTTTTTTACTTGTTCATAATTAGAATAAGCATATTCTTCAACTTTATCATGTTTTAATCAAGTACTTTAAAACCTTAATTATTAGACTAATGGTAAATTATATATTTTGATTTTTTAAGCATTCAGAAAGAGATTTAATATTGACAAAATTTAAATTGTGACGTTCAAATTTAAAATGGTCTTAATCTTGCTATTATGTTAATATTTTGCTATTTTTGGAGTTCATGTAAAGAGATTATTAAAAAAAAAAAAAAATTGAGAAGAAGAGTTAAAAGATTTTAAGAGAGAATAAAGAGAAACTTCTATTTGCATCTCTTAAACAAATAAATAAATTGAATCCATAAGAAAATATATAAGATAAGCTCACACTAAGAAAAACAAATTACAACTGAAAATAGAAAATTTAAAGAGAAGCAATGTTTTTGATGTTCCCACACCTCTGAAGCTGCTATTTGGTGCAATCCAAACAGACATTTTATCTGGTTGTATTTAGTAAACTTGGCAACAAATGGAATCATTTGATTATTTATCATGTACCTAACAAGATAGAAAATTCACTAGAAAAATAGAAACTTTGTTAATTAAAGAAAAACAAATAAACAAATGCAAAACAAAAACATTTTGACAACAATAAAGACATACTATGTGAAAACTTAATTAATTACCTCAAACAACCAATTGTATTAACTAGTTCCTTCTTCTTCTTCTTCTTCCAAGAGATCTACTGGTGTTGTTGCTGTTGTTAAGCCATTTGGCCCTTAAATGATATCCTTCACTTTCAACCATCCTCACAAACCATTCTGGTTTTCTTATTCTAAACACAAGGTATCCCATTGTCAGGCCAAATACTACTCCACTTGCATACCCTGTGAAAACTGATTCCCATCCAAATCCATTCTTAGACTTTGAATTATCTTCTTTTGGTGGAGTTTTTACTTGTTCCCTTTCACCATTATTGCAAGCCTTTTTTAATGGAAATCCACACAACCTTGAGTTTCCTTCATATGAACTACTATCAAATGTGTTGAACTGCTTCCCTTCAGGTATGGGTCCTTCAAGTTGGTTATATGAAACGCGGAAAACTTGAAGAAATGTTAACTCTACCAACTGTGTTGGAATCCTTCCAGTAATCAAATTTGAGGAGAGATCTAATGATTCCAAACTGGTCAAATTCCTAAATGATGGTTGAATATTACCTGTGAGGGAATTATGAGAAAGATTGAGCAGCTTAAGTGATTTAAGCTTCCCAATTGATTGTGGAATCTCCCCTGTGAATTTATTGCTTGATAAATCAATAGTTGTGAGGATGGTTTGAATTCTCACCAACTCAATCTCAAACCCTTTC
>CATKHJ010572969.1:0-17790 GCA_949750685.1 Vernicia montana | reverse complement strand
TGATAGTGTCGTTCATGGAACTGCTATGGAAGTTGATAAGAATAATGAGACCAACGTTGTACCAAATATTGGCTTATCGTTTAGGGATAAGCTGATGGGTATCTCGCACCTTTTAGCGGAGGAACTTGATGGAAATATGTCTGGGGACGATGATGAATTTGATGGGGATGAAGAATGTCCAATTATAAGGGTCTCGAGACTGGAAAAAACTAGGCTGCGGAGGCCATGGAAACAAACCTTGATTATTAAACTTCTTGGTCGTTCAATTGGGTTTAAATATCTTGAAAAAAGACTTCATGTTTTATGGAGACCTAAATCCTCTATGGAACTTGTGGCCATTGAAAACGATTTTCGTCTGGTGCGATTTTCGTCTCAAGAGGATTATGACTATGCTTTATTTGAGGGGCCATGGGTAATAGTTGATCACTACCTTACAGTTTGCCAGTGGTATCCGAATTTTGATCTTGAAGAGGCAAAAACAGACAAAATTATGGCTTGGGTGAGAATTCCATGTCTTCCTATCGAGTATTATGATGAACAATTTCTAATGAGGGTGGGGGAACGTATAGGAAAGCCTATCAAAATTGACTCTAATACAAATGAAGTTACTAGGGGAAAATTTGCTCGGTTATACGTGGAAGTTGATCTGACCAAACCTCTCTTGTCTAAGTTTAAGCTTTGACGTCGGATTAGACGTATTGAGCATGAGGGCATTCACATGATTTGTTTTGATTGTGGAAAATATGGGCATAAGAAAGACTATTGCCCAGAGAAGGAACCTCCTCCGAAGGAACAATCACCTAATGAAGAGGACTCCGAGAGGGGTGAGGTGGAGCTGGATAGGACTGAAGTAATAGGAAAACCTGAAGTTCAGGAGCGGTTTGGTCCCTGGATACTTGCTTAAAGGAAAATTCGGAGGAATGATAGAGGTATGGGTATTAAAAACAATGTTCCTAGTAAGGTTGTTAATTCAAAGAATACAGAGGGTGGTAATGGGTCTTCTTATGGAAAGCCTAGCATTCAGAAGGAATTTTCTGTGAGTGGTAAGTCGAGATTTGATATTTTGAATCATGTTGAGGATGGTGAAGAGGGAGGTTTGAATGATGAGGGGTTGTTTAATGTTGAGGACCAAGCCCATATTGACTTAAGTAATAATAGTACCTATAATGTGTCTAATAGAGGGAGAGGTAGAGGCAGGAGGCCCAACGTGCAAGTCCAATTTGCAAGCCCAGTGACTCATCTCTTTGACAAACAACAGGTCATTTCTTCTAAATCTAATGAAGCTAGGCCAAGTTTAGATATGAGAAATAAGAAACCCAATCAAGCTGCAGCTACTCCTCAGCATATTGTCGTGTTTGGTCAGAAAGGGAAAGAAAATTCTTCTTTCATAGTAAACAATGAAGATCCTTCTGATGCTCTTGAAAATGTAGCCATGTTAGAAGCAGGATCGTTGAATCATCCCATTGAGCCAAGTTCCCTCCCTCACTCATCGGATCCCCCCAATGGAACTCGAGGAGCGGGGCTGAGTCAAGACCATCGTATTTTGGAGAGTGGTAGCGAGTCCATCGATGAGGATTTGGAATCCCTTAATGGGGAAGAGATGATTATGGAGAAGGATCTTGTTAATTAATTTGACATGATCTTTTCTCTGTTTCTGTTTTTGTTTCTCTTTTTATTTTCTCTTTAGTGATTCAATTTGGTATTTGTAAATACCAGTATTATTTTTTCTTTTTTATTTATGATCAGTATTTCTTGGAATTGTCAGGGTACAGCCTCTAAAGAGTTCCTTCGTACTTTGAAGCTTCTTATTTCTATTCAGAATCCAGTTGTGTTGGGGTTGGTGGAAACAAAGATTAGTGGTGTTGCGGCTGATGAGGTTTGTGCTAAAATTGGTTTTGATAGGTAGGTGCGGGTGGAAGCTTTGGGTTACAGTGGTGGGCTTTGGTTGCTTTGGAAAAATGAAGTAAATACTTCCATTATTAGTACCCATCCCCAGTTTATTCATTGTCAGATTTCCTTAGGGGATAATTCTAGCTTTTTGTATTCTCTTGTGTATGGTAGTCCTAATGAAAGTCTCAGGAAGAGTTTATGGCATGACCTTTCTCACAATTGGTTTGATCTGAGTCGCCCTTGGGTTGTTGCTGGTGATTTTAACTCTGTTTTTTCTGCTTCAGAGGTTAGTAATTCAACTAAATATAATTTTCGTCGTAGTAAGGCATTTGCAGATTGGGTTTTTGAGGAAGGTTTGATAGATATGGGGTTTGTGGGCTCTAAGTATACCTGGTCTCGTGGTTCTGGTGGTCCTAATTTTAAAGGAGCTAGGTTAGATAGAGTGCTTTGCAATGCGGCTTGGAAAAATTTTTTCCCAACAGCTTCGGTGGTTCATCTAACAAGGTGTCATTCTGACTATCACCCTCTTTTGTTAAGCTTAAAGCATGATAATTTGCAAAAGGTGGATAGGCCTTTTCGCTGTGAAGCAGCGTGGTTGACTCAACCAGATTTTTACAAAGTGATTGAAGCTAATTGGGATCCAAGGAAGTCAGTTATTGATAACTCTAATAATCTTAATGGCATTATAAAGGATTGGAAAGCTTCTTCTTTTGGTAATATTTTCAAGAGAAAGAGAAGGTTGTGGGCTCGAATTATAGGTATTCAAAAAAGTCTTAGCTTTAAGTATAATTCTGGTCTTGTGTCTCTCGAGAAAAAAATAAAGAAGGATTTGGATTTAGTTCTTGAGCAGGAAGAGTTAATGTGGTTTCAAAAATCAAGGGAATATTGGATTCATTCTGGAGATCGCAATACTCGTTTTTTCCATTTATCAACCATTGTTCGCAGTAGTAAAAGCAATATTTCTGGGTTGAAGGATAAGAATGATGTTTGGGTTTGGGATAATTCTTTGCTTCAAAAAATGGCTAGTTCATATTTTTCTAGCCTGTATACTCAAATTGATTATTTGCCTACTGATGTTATGCTTAAAGGAGGGTTTCCTAAGTTAGACCAAGGTGAGATGGATTCTCTGCAATTGCCTGTTACCTCAGAGGAAATCAGAGCTGCTTTGTTTGACATGTCACCATAGAAAGCTCCTGGTCCCGATGGGTACCCAGCGGGTTCTTTCAGAAGATGTGGAAGTTTGTTGGCAGTTCAATTTGTCAATTTGTTAAGGAATTCTTTGAGAGAGGCAAGCTTCCTGAGTCTTTGAATGATACTTTAATTGTCCTTATTCCTAAGGTGCAAGAACCAGAGTATATCAAGCAGTTTTGTCCCATTAGCTTATGCAATGTGCTTTATAAGGTAATCACGAAGACAATGGTTAATAGGCTCAAGATTATTCTTCCAAGGGTGATCTCTCCAACTCAATCTAGCTTCGTTCCGGGTCGTCAGATTACGGACAATATAGTTATTTTTCAAGAAATGATCCATATTATGCATTCTAAGAGATCTGGTAAAGGTCTTATGGCTATCAAGATCGACCTTGAGAAGGCCTATGATAGATTGTCTTGGGATTTTATCTGGAATTCTCTTGAGGAAGTGGGGCTTAATGATATTTGGGTTCTCAATATTATGGAATGCGTCTCCACCGCTTCTATGTTAGTCCTGTGGAATGGAGTTGTTTTGGATAAATTCAAGCCTACTCGGGGGATTCGACAAGGAGACTCAATGTCTCCTTATCTCTTTGTTCTTTGCATTAAGCGGCTATCATATCTTATTACGAATCTGGTTCAGAATAAGAAGTGGAAGCCAATTAAAGTCTCAAGCCGTGGGCCTGCCATTTCCCATCCTTTTTTTTTTTTTTTTGCAGATGACATGGTTTTATTTGCGGAAGCTTTGGTTGATCAAATTAAGACTATTCTGGAGTGCCTTAATTTGTTTTGCAAGTTCTCTAGGCAGTGTATTAATTATTCCAAATCAAGCTTATATGTGTCTAGTAATGTCAGCTCTTCCCTTGCGAGGGATATTTCTTCTATTGCTGAAATTCCCCTGGTGTTGGATATGGGCAAGTATCTTGGTGTTGATAGTGTGCATGGTCGACTTTCTAAGGCTTCTTTTGGTCATGTATTAGATCGCATCAAGGCTCGCCTTTTTGGTTGGTGTGCTAAAAACCTTTCGTTTGCCGGTCGAACAACTTTGATTCAATCAGTGATCACTAGCATCCCTTATTTCAATATGCAAACTATTCATTTCCCAATTTCTGTCTGTAATGAGATTGAGAAGATGGCTAGAAAATTTTTGTGGGGTGGTGATAATAATGGTTCTCGAAAGATTAGTCTTATCCGTTGGGATATTGTTACTTCTCCCAAGGCGTATGGTGGCTTAGGCATTCGAAATATGAAGTAGGCTAATTTAGCTTTTTTAGCTAAATTAGGTTGGAGACTTATTACAGATACAGATAGCCTTTGGGCACAGGTGGTTGGTAATAGATATTTGAAGCAAAATAGAGAGATTAACTCATTTAAGCAAAAGCCAAATGCTTCTATTATTTGGAAGAGTATGGTGAAGGCTTCTAATATTCTTGCAAATGGGAAGCGGATGAGAGTTGGGAATGGGAGAAATGCTTATTTTTGGGTTGATGTGTGGTTGATGCCGTTCTCCCTTATTTCGGTTGCCAATGTTGACATCAGTCTTGTGGATCAATGTAAGGTTGTAGCTGACTACTGGATTAGAGGGGAGGGTTGGAATTGGGAAGTTCTTAAAAATCTCCTTCCTTCAAATATTCTTTCTTCTCTTGCTGCGGTCTATATTCGATTGGATGATAACGAGGCAGTGGATAAGATTTGTTGGGCATTGACTGACAATGGTCTTTTCTCAGTCAAGTCTGCCTATGATTTTCAATTCTCAGTTAGTCAGATAAATCAGAATAGGTTGTGGAAGAGATTATGGAGCGTGCCTATCCCTCAGAGGATTAGATCTTTTCTTTGGCTCATTTGTCATGGGAAAATTATGTGTAATGTTGAGAGGCATAAGAGAGGCTTTGTCCAGAATGCTATTTGTGACATTTGTCGTTTGAATGATGAAACTCCCCTCCATGTTCTTAGAGATTGTTTAGAGGCCAAACAGGTATGGATGCATTTATTGAGTCCCGATGATCTGAATTTTCAATCTAGGTTGAGTTATTGATTGGATCTGCTATAATTTGTTTTGTTTCAAACCAAATAATTTTGAAAAGAATTGGGCTGTATTTTTTGCAATAACTATTTGGTGGATTTGGAAATGGAGATGTAGGCGGATTTTTTCGTGATCAGGTGGTGGGGATGGAGTTTAAATTAGACTGGCTTTATAAATGTTTTAGTGAAGTTTGTGAGGTGATGAGGAAGCAGAAGGTTGCTCTGTCTAGTAATGTGATTATGGTTGAAAAATTGGTTCATTGGATTGCCCCTCTAGAGGGTTGGTTTACTCTTAATACAGATGGTTGTAGCAAAGGTTTGCAAGGGTTAGCAGGAGGAGGAGGTGTTATTAGAGATAGCAATGGGCAGTGGTTGGTTGGTTTCATGGTCAATATTGGCTCTTGCAGTGCTGTTGGAGCTGAGCTATGGGCTGTGTTGCAAGGGCTTTCGCTAGCTTGGAGAAAAGGGATCATGAGTCTTATTGTGGAGGTGGATTCAAATCTTGTTGTTCAATGGCTCAATGGGAAGGTTCAGTGTTCTAGTATTCATGCTAATTTAACTAAAGCATGTCTAGAGTTTGTCAAAAGGGATTGGAGGATTGTTATTAATCATGTTTATAGGGAAGCAAACCAAGTGTTTGACTTGCTTGCTAGCAAGGCTCTGCAACTTTCGCAAGGCTTCCATGAAATTTCCACTCCTCCTGTTGATGTGGGTGTGCTTTTGGCGGGTGACATGGTGGGTGGGGTGCAGTCTCGTTTTGTGAAGGTTCATCTCTCTTAGTTGTTGGTGGCTTAGTTTTGGTTTTCTTGGAGCAGTTTGTTCCTAGTGTTTTGTTGTTTCTTTCTTTTGGGCTGCTGTTGGAGCTCAGATGTTTGTGTTTTTTGTTGGTTTGGTTGTGTTTTAGGTTGTTTGGTTTTGTCTTCTTGTGGCTTAGTTAACCCTCCCTTGTATCAAAAAAAATTATTTATAAGAATGAAAAAATTATACTAATAATTTATGTCGAAATAGATCTTAATTATATTACTCATAATAATCAATTTATATATGCCATGTTTTATTATAAATGAATTAGTGATATTGTAGTGTTAAACATCCTTACTTAAATTTTAATTGTTAAAATAATTAATTGATATTTATTACTCAATTTGCTACCACATATAAAAGAAAAAAAATAATGTGAATCAATTAGGCCATAATATAAAAATAGTTAGTGGTTAGTTTTTGTTTTAATGGGTCTTCACACTTAGGAGTGGTAAATGGGTGGGTTAGGACGGATATGGCTTGAGTATAAATAGATTGGATAGTATGTCACTCATTTATTTATTTATCACTAATTTTATTATTATATGGATATTCATACCTATTTAATTCATACTCACTCTAACCCACCAATTTACCTATTTATTATATAATGCACTTCAATAAGAAAATAAAATATAATAATTTTTTTTTTCAGAAGAATTAAATTTAATAATTCTAAAAAACTGTAAAAATTGAATGAATATATTTAAATTGTCATAAATTTAAATAACTAAATTAATTTTTATTAAGTGGTTTGATTTTACAATCATTAGCTTAATTAATTGATTGTAATTTAATCCATATATAATTTATTATCTTTATAGGAGAGTGCCGATGATGAAGCTTCTTAAAAAAAATTATTTTACAAGTCTCATATTAAACTAATAAAAAAATTTATTTTTGATCATAAATAATTTTTAAAACTCATTATTATTTTATAATTTCATTATCTGTAATGAAATCATATAATTTTTTTTTTATTAATACATGTTACTATAATATTACTTAGATAAAAAAATGAAAGTGTTATTCATTCTAAAAAGAAGTGTAATTAGTATGTTATTTGATTAATGTAATAATTATTATAATTTATTATTTAATTTTCAAATGTTAAATTAATTAATCAGTAACTTACATATCAGCAGGTACTAGTTATATACCAAATGTATATTAAATATATACGTAACATATATCAAAATACATGAAATTGATACCATTTTATGAGACTTAATAAATGTATATCAATTATTAAATTATGGTAGACAATTTAAACATATACCAAAATAAAGTTCAAATATATCAAAAAATTTCAAAAACATATAACAAAAATTTCAAAAAAATATACCAAACATATATCATTTGTACAAAAAATATGCCAAACATATATCAAACAACTCAATACCAATTTTTTTTTTGAAAACATATACCAAATTGATAATAACATATACCATTTTGCAAAACGGTATATCTAACATATACTACCATATTTTTGAAATAAAATTTTCAAATTACGGTATTTTTGAAAAAAAAAATTCTACATAAAAATATTTTTAAAAAAAAATTCATGATGGTAAAAATTATATATATATATATATATATATATATATATATATATATATATATATATATATATATATATTATCTTTTTTAGGTTTTTTGTATAAAGATCCTTTTTTTTTTGCCCCAAATAGATTAGGTATCATGTTGTTTTGTAAAAAGAATTTCGAGTTGAATTTAGATAGATACTAGTCGTTTGCCCGCACGACTATTGTTATTATTTTGATTATAAATATTTTCCATTCCTAAAATTTAAATTGTATTCTTTATTTAAAAAAATATTTATATGTATAAAATTTAACTAATACTAAATTGAATATGATATGAAAATAAATAAAAGTAAAGTAACAAGAACACAAGAATGAAGAAGGAAAAGAACTTTGTATTACTATTTCATGGTGTGTATAACAATGCTATGAGTATCTCTATTTATACGGTAGAATTAACATAGGTTACAATATAATCAATTACAATAAACTCAAGAACATGTAACCTAATGTAATAAAGGAGATGAGTTATAGAATTCTAAAAGTCATGAGTTATGAGTTATAGACATCCATTAATTTATTCATAACACTATCAAACTTATTATTAGTGTAATATCATTTTTTTTTCCGAAATGTTATTATGTCATTTGATGGGTGTATACATTTGGGGTGTATGCAAGACTTACTCGTAATTCAAACCTGTAACCTACTAATAAAAATCTCAAATCTTTATAGCAGGAAAACCCCTTGCATACACTTTACTTTACTATTGTAACCTTAATAAGCTATATATATACATTATTATAAGTTCCACAAAGAGACCAACATTATATATATATATATATATAATATGGTAGCTAGCTAGAATTTACAGATCCACATTTCTCTCTAATTTGCCCTTTACTCCCTGTAAGCACCCCAATATTTCCCATTTTCACCATTGATGCAGCGAAATCATTGGAGAAAAGATAAGGATATGTACTATAGGAATTAACAATAGCAGCAGTACTTGAATCGGTCATTAAAGCTTGATCAGATTCAAGAAGGGCAGTATTGCTAACTAGGTTGGTATAGTATGAATTGTCAAATCTATAAGCACTTGCTGAGTCAAGAGGAGCAAGATTTCTATTTGATGTATCTTTGTTAGGACACATGGTTTGTAAATTTGAAAGAGCTGAAGAATCAAGTGTAGGATCAGGCTTGCCAGACCCTTTGAAGTTAAACAGCCTGTTCTTGAAGGTGAAGCACTGAGCATAACCTATGGTGTGTGCTCCTGTTATACAGCCAGAAACCAGCATAAGTACTTTTACCTAGATAAAATATGGGATTAAATTACTATTCTGTCCCTCAATTTTACCTTAATTAACAAATGTGCCTTTATATTTTGAGAAACTAATTAATTCATCCCTATATTTTTTTTTTCATATTATTTAGTCATTTTATCAATATTTTTACATTTTTCCATTAATTTAAAAAAATATATATTTTTTACCCAAAATACCATCTTTCTTTCTTTCTCTCTCATCACCACCATTTTACTAATGAATAATGTCAGCTACAATCATCTTCAAGTAGGCCCAATCACTCTCGTGCTCCTCTGCATTCCAACCCACTTGGACAGAAGACTCCTGAAGCATCATGCATAGGCTACTGGTCGTTGGAGGAGCCAAGTAGCTACACCGCAGAGAGGTTACGAAGGACACCTCAATAAACGTCAGCTTCTAAGTTGGTGGTTTGCAATTGAATGGGTAAGGAGTATAGTGAGGAGTTGACAAATGTAGATGATGGAGAAGACATTGAAGGATTTCTTGGGTGCATTTCTTTTTTAGGGATTCAAATCACAGAGAGATTTATTTTAATTTTCAAGGATTTGATTTTAAATACCCATTTGGATTAAGTTTTTAAGGTTTGCAGAGTAAAAAAAAAATCAAATGGAGTTTTTGAATATGAAGAAATAATATTTGGAATTGGAGATTTTTTTTATATTTTTGAAATTTGGATTGGAGCATTTGAATATGAAAGAGAATATTTTTGTACAAACAAAATATTTTTGTAGGCATGCAACGGTTCAAAATTAAAGAGAGATACAAAGAGCAAGTTTCGATGGAACCAAAAATGGGATAATTTTTATCTACACTAGGTGTATACACCACAACAAATAAGAAAGTGACACGTATGTATGAGTATTTTACACTTTAGCATTGAATGATTGATATGTACATAATTATTTAAACTAATGAATATGTGTCAATCATCTATCGATTTGGTGTATAGGTGGAATATACACCTAGTGTGGGTAAGAATTTTTCCCAAAAATGAGGTGAGGCTTTACCATTGGTCAAACGTGGACTGCTGTGGGCATGGCGATAGCGGTGGTACTAAAAGAAAGAGAGAGAAAGACATGGTCCTAAAAGAAAGAGAGAGAGGGAGTTTTTCTAGAAGAGCATTTTAGTATAATTTTTTGAGTTTTTATTTTTATGATATATATAAATGGAAAATTTAAAGGAAAATGATGGATATTTTCGTTTTTTATAGATTTTTAACGGTAAAAATAAAAGAAATGACCGCTTAATTGACAGAATCAAAATTGAGAAATTAATTAGTTAATTTTTCAAAATATGGAGATGCGTTCATTAATTAAAGTAAAATTGAGGAATTAAATAGTAATTTATCT
Source organism: Vernicia montana (assembly GCA_949750685.1). Lineage (NCBI taxonomy): Eukaryota > Viridiplantae > Streptophyta > Magnoliopsida > Malpighiales > Euphorbiaceae > Vernicia > Vernicia montana. The sequence goes on along the minus strand of CATKHJ010572969.1, from coordinate 7,669 downwards.
TAAAATATTTTATGCATTCACTTTTTATATATATATATATATATAACCAACATGAACAAATAAATAAACTTGAGGGTCCAATATGTCACCACTCATCATCTCAAACTTTGGCGTTAGTGCAAGGCCAAAGCGTCATTGGCATTTGCTATATTTTATTCTTTTTTTTTTTTTTTTTTTTTTTTTTTGCCAAATGCTATATTTTATTCATTTATCTTGTATTAGGTTCTGTAATCGTACTTTCGGAAATTGATTTTCTACTTTATTTAGTTTATATATATGTATATATACACAATTACTCAAATATATACTATGTACAATCGAAGTTATGGGCTACACCAAGCATTTTTGTTAATTTATGTCTAGAATATTTTGCGCATCACTCTATGGTATGTATGCTTAGAAATAGTCAATGTATAAGACTTTCTGTATTGAAAGCTCTGAGAAGAGTCAAATGTATACACCATAAATTTTTTCCCCAAGTATTGAATTTCTTTTGGTACATTGAAAATTCATTTTAAAGAGGAAAAGAATTGTTAGGATTTGAATCCCCGATTTCTTTCACTATGAGATAGATACTTGATTATGGAATTACTATTTTTAAAATTTAATTAAAATAAATGGACGGTTGAAACCTAATTGGTAAGAAAATAAATTAATAAATGGGCGAAAATGAGCAAATTAGAGAAGGAGAAGAAGAAGAAGACCTGAGAGGACTACAACATCCTTTAAGTCAAGACCCTGTGATGTGAACTTGGCAGTGATATTTTTTAGTGACTCAAAAGGTGCTGGCAAGTTTGCATTAGCTCCCTTCTCACTTGCTGTTAATCCATCTCGCCGGCCTAATGGAACTGACCAATAAGGCCCTCCAGACTGAATCATAGAAATAAAAATTAACTATCAACAGAAGAGTTGCAGATTTTAAACATTCTCTAACAATATATATATCGTTATTAATTTACCAAAAGGACAGCTTCTCTTGCTGCAAGAGTCAATATATCAGCACATGAAACTGTTGAAGGGCAAGCTGTTTCAACATCTGCTTTGATACTGTCAATAACTTCAAATCCTCTAGCTGAGTTGCGGTTTGGAAGAGCATTCTTCTCTCCTTTCATCTCATTTGTGTCATCAAGAAGTATTGATCCATCACAACCCTATTCATCAATAACAAATTAATTCATTATTAATTAAAATGTATCCACTACTCATCATAACTAATTAATTAGTAGTACTGAAATCGTCTTTACTAGAACTATTGGACTTTGACTTAGTGGTATTATAGAGTTACGTTTTAACTCAAATATGAAGCCTAATATATATATATATATATATATATATATATATTTTAAAAAGAGACTTCAACTGATGCTTGAATTCAAGATCTCATAACTTTAAAAACAATTCCAATACCACTGTGTTAAAGTGATTGGTAAAGAGCAGTTAATTAATAATATTAATACATTGACAAAGCAATCATGAAAGTGTAGCCGAAGGATGGATGCAGCAATCCTAGAATCATCCCTGATAGCTGCCCAAACACCATACTTAACAATCATTTGCAAACGAGGACATGATTTGTCATAGAAATAATAATCAAGCTGACCATAAGCAGAAGGAAAAGGAATTATTAGGTGGTAAATCAAAGACAATAATGTTATTACAATCAAAGGATTAGTGGCGAAGCATGAGAATAATGGTTTGTGAGCCATTTGCTGATTGTTTTTTGTGGGCTAGCTGTTATATGAGGGGTGGGATTTATAGTCATTTAAATGTGTAAAAAAATGAAGCTGATTGGTTGAGCTTATAGAAAGTGGCAAAACCACTATGATAGAATAAGCCTAATGGCCATGACCTTGAAGAAAATTAGTATTAAGTTCCACTCACACACTTTCTTAGAATTTCATTTGCTAATGGAACTACTCACTAGGGGTGAGCAAAACCAAAAAATCGAATCGAACCGATAGGTTCACTTTGATTTTTTGAGTATTTCAGTTTATTTTGATTTTTAAATCGTAAATCGAATTAAATTTCAGTTTGATTTAGTTTGGTTTTTACTAAAAAAAATTCAATTTGAATCGAACTGACCAAAATTTTAATATATATATATATATATAATATTATTATATATATATTATTATATAATATATATAATATATAATATTTACATAAATATATTATAATATATATATATATAGTTTATTAAAATAAAAAGAAAAAAAAATCAAACCAAATCAAACTGAAACATTTCAGTTCGGTTCAATTTTATATAAATTTAACTTTTCAGTTTGGTTAAATTTTATATAAATTTTGATTTCGATTTGATTCAAATAAAATATAAATTCAATTTTTTCGATTCGATTCAATTTTAAACCGAATCGACGATTTCAACAGCCCTACTACTCACTACTTCTATATGGCTTCAAAATCGTGTAGTCACAAAATGTAATGTCCACCTTTTTTTTTTTTTTTTTTAATATCTACTTAAATTCACAACTTCATAATTTTGTATACTATTCGGTATCACTCAATTAAGAGGTGTCAAGTTCGACTTCTACCCATATTATATATAATATCAAAAGTAATAGAAAAGTAAAGAAAGATGATTCTACCTTTTTTTTTTTTCTCCTCTCAACTCTCTCATTGACTTGGGCATCGAAAGTTTTTCCGGGAGTTAACTCTTGGAAGCCATTGACCATCTTTTTCTCTATTCACAGGTCCTACCCCCTAGCTAGACCCTCTATAAACAGTACCAGGTGATTTTATGACTCATCAAATGGCGCCATCTGTGAGAACTGACACAAGAATGTCGTGTTTCTACTCTTTTATTTTCACCAGATTCAATATTTCTAGCAATCTTAATTTTTTTCGGTCATCAATCAACAAATCTGAGTCTAAATCATCACGAAAAACAACCAAAAAATGATGATCAGCAAAAAAAAAAAAAAAAAAAAGCAGAACTGAAAAGTCGAAGAGAGAGAAACGGGAGGCAGTGGTATCAAACCACCCACCTTCGGCCATCCGTTCACGACACCGCCAGCACCCATGGGAAGCCCAGATGCCGGAGACTCCAGAGGAGGCAGAATCGGCGCAAACCGCCGATGGAAGGCGGCACAATCGCCACCCAAAGTTTTTCGGCCACCGAAACTTTAAATCCGGATTCCGGCCAACTCCGACATCGATTTCAGATGATTTTATTGTCCATGGATTCGTCTCAGCCCCAGCTTCATTTGGTACCAACCATGCCTCCCCAGCTTCACCGGAGAGGGAGATCGAAAAACGCCTCACTGAAATTTTTGAGGCCTTTTTTCCCAAACGCAGGTGATTCACGGCGAGTGGCTACCATTTTTGGAATCCTAGCATCAAGATGAAGCTGATGGTATCTTCCCCAACTCCAAATGACGTCTCCGGCGAGACTCCAGTCATTGGCTGGCCACGCGCACGGCGAGTGGGACCCAAGCACCGGCGAGGCCCGAAAATCCAAAAATCTCTGTTTTGTGCGTACATCGCTTATCCGAAGCCCGTTCGTCGAAATTCCATCTCGAACGTGCATTCAAACACTGCAAATCAATTAGCCGGACTGCGAAAAGCTACTTTTTCAGTTCAAAATACGTCTTTATAGATCTGAAAATTCTTCCGAACAATCTCTGAGGCTAATCAAGTCATTACAGATAAGTTTTCAATATTTCTAATACTTTAAATTTAATTTTGCAGTATTATTGTCATGATCCGACTTTCGAGCCGTGACGATCCTAGAGCATTGGTAGGTATAAGGCCACCGAAAACTCGTAGGAACCTTACAAATCAAATATCCATTCACATGAAATCTCCCAAGATCAGAACCAAACAACCATGTTAATACATTCTCATCAATAATATCCATAATTCGAATACAATATCATCTTACAATAGCTTAGTGTTTAGAAGGCCCAAAAGGATACCATTAATATATTTACCATGAAGCATCTAACTTAAATCATTATCTATACAAAAAGAATAACAATAAGAAGTGAGTTTTACATTAATCAATTGAGTTTCTGAGGACTGGAGAAGAAGAGCGCCTTGGAAACTATACCGATAAACTATAGCTCACCTGAAAAATAGAATCACTAATGAGATAAATCAGTGAGTAAAGATTATACTACCATAACTTGTGAAGCTTGGTGATTCAAGGTCGGTTTACAATAATAGTTCATGGTTCTTATCAATCAATATCAATAACCAATCGGTTCAATAATAACAAACGATTGGATTCAATAACAACAAATAATATGTTCAATATCAATAGTCATTTGGTTCACATTCAATATCCAATCATTTCAATAATATCAATCGATTGGAGGCAATAACAATAACATATTATGTTTAGCAGAATCATATCAGTATAGTAAGAGTATCAAGTAACTATGTCTTAATGTTCTCCATATAAATGGCATTATGCTCAAAGGCATTACTGAGAACTGAGGCATAGAGCTTAATCATCATATCAATATCGAGGTAGAGGCTCATCTTTTCAGAGCATACCCTCATCTCTGTGCAAGATTGATCAGATCTCATGGCTAGGGCGACAAGCCCTCCCTAGCTAGGACATGGATACTTTCCTCTATCCACCAGAGTACATTGTGCACAACGCCTGATGTTTTACTCCACATCAGAATTAGGGATTTCTACTTTCGGTTCACAATCATATAAGGTATACAATAAACATGGATCAATAAACATAGTATCAATTCAATATCAAAGAGAATTATTATTGGGTTCATGTAAACAATGGAATAGGATATTCAATCATCAATTATCAATAGAGCAATTTGGTAGTCATGAAAGAATTAGGCATTTATGTCTTAGGGTTCAAACACAACTATAGTAGTATAATAATCACTCACCTCAACAATGAAGAATCCAAAATGATTTGATATCACTCTTTACAATAAGCAAAAGTGATGGGCATCTCCACAATCATCTTCTCCTCTTGGTTCTCTATGAGAATCTATAATAAATTCAAATAGAAAATAATTCAATTCCTTCCAATAATAACTCATCTAAATCTTATACATCTATCAATCTAGCATGCTAACTATAGAAATGGAAGTGTGATAAAATAGGTCACACATAAATAGTACGCCCAAGGGTACGGGCGTACCTCTGCCCGTATCATAAGATTAATATCTAGTGGCATTGATACGCCTAGAGGTACGGGTGTATCATTGCCCGTATCATATGGGAAAAAGTCCAAAATGAATGATACGCCCGTATCCCTGCTCGTATCACAAGGGGACTTCCAGAAGCAATGATACACCTAAAGGTACGGGCGTACCTCTGCCCGTATCAGGCTTCTGGGCAAGAATTTCGGGAAAAGTCCTGAAATGGCTAAAGGAAAGAAACATCAACACCCTCAACACCAAGATTAACCCAAAATCAACTTCTATACCATTTAAATGACTTATAACTTGACTTATATCATCAATCAAATATAATATCAACAAAGGATTCAAAAACCCATTAGATCAAACCCATTTTCAACTAAATGAGAAAGTTTGAGATCCTCTTTGGAAAACCATTTTCATACACTCATCCTTCCCTAAATCATGTTCGCAATTCATCATCTATGGACACTTTCCTCAAAGGAATTACCTTTCTAGAAACTCATTTGTGTAGATCAAAAGAAAGAGAAGAAGAAGAACAACAACAATACCCAAATCAACAACATATAATTCAAGATCTAAATGAAGGAAATAGTTTAGATCATTACCTTTGAGGCTTTTCTCTTTAATGATGATTCAATCTTGATAAATGAATGAGAAGAATGAGAGAATGAATAAAGAGCTTTTGTGTTTTTTGAGAGTTGAGAGAAATGAAGGACATGAAGACAAAGGTAAGGTGTCTAGGTTCAATGAACCTAGGCAAAACATGAGGAGCTTAGGTTAGTGGAAAGTGAGACCCACTTTTCACTAGCTCAAGTTCAAATACAATAAAGAAATCAATATAAATATATCAATACTCAATCAAATATTACCCAACAAACACATGTTACAAATTAAAAACTCATATATGAATATTTGGGGTATTACAATTATTTATTGAAATAAAATGTAAATAAATAAATAATGAAAGTCCTCAGAAGACGAGGCAGAATAGCCTAATGGGACTAGCCCGAGAGACAGTACGACTAGGCAAATAAAACCTCTTGAGACTAGCCCAAAAGACCGACGAGGCCCCCTACAAGAAAGGGAAAATTTCAAACTGAGTCTAGGCGAAAGTCCAATAGGAAAAAGACCTAGCAAGTTCAGGCGAAAGTCTAAAAGGTGCCAAAGACCTAGTTCGACTAGGCAAAAGCCTTCGATCAACAAGACATCATAGACCTCTACTCGAGGCATATTTCATTAAAGACCTCTAAGCGAGACACATTATTATTACTGTATTATGTATGTGAAACAAAATTTCTCAAGCCCGAGAGGTCGAACGTCGAATGTCAAAGGTCGAAGATCGAAGACCAGAGGCGAAGGTCGAAGAGACGAAGCCGAAGGCCGAAGGTGAATTGCCTAATCCAGATATGTTTATATTTTTCATGCTTTAATTTAAATTTCTCAATATTAATTGCTTAAATAAAATGCACATATATGCATATTTTGACATGAATCAATTATTTGCTATGATCATATAGCATAGAATGATATGCCATATCTGAGGGTAATGCATGCTTAATTGTGCTTCCAAATGCCATTTTACATGCCGAATGTTGTTCAAAAATTGATATTTAAAGCAAATTATTCTCCTAAAATAGATTCTGAGTGAATCTATTATTTTTGCAGGGGAGTAGGAGTCCCTCAAAGTGCATAAAATAATTGCATAATTAAATTACAATTCATTACTTAAATGAATTAATTTCAGCTCACAGCATGCTCAGTTTGCAAAAACTGCTACTAAATTACTCTTTATTGTGCAGAAAATTATTAAAGTCTACTTGGACTTTGCATGAATTCATGGTACAAGTATGAATATTTTTCTAAAAATATTGTCATATAGCCGAATGAACATCTCGTATGAATTTGTGATTCATAAATCACACATATGATATTTTATCTATAAATATGCTTGTATAATCCCTGTTTATGACATGAAAGATTACAAAATTTGTCACCCGACATGAATAATAGTGTTCGACTTGACAAAAAAGTATCAAGCATAATAATGCTCAACTCGGCAAAAAATATCAAATTATTCAAACCAGTTTACAAGCTGAGTACAACAAAGAAGCCGTTGGGATAGACTCAAAAGAGAAAGTAGAGGCAACAAGCCAATTGTGACAAGTACTCCAGGCTAAATCCCAACAGGCGAAGTTCTCCACAATAGAGAAGAAAAGACCAAAAAGTAACCTATTAAGACTAGCTTAAAAGACCGATGAGGCCCACTACAATGAAGCGAAAATGCCAAACTGAGTCTAGGCGAAAGTCCAATAGGAAAAAGTCCTGATAAATCAAGGCAAAGCCCTGGTAAATCAAGGCGAAAGACCTGATAAATTAAGGAGAAAGCCTTGGTAAATCTAGGTGAAAAGACCTAGTGAACTCTAGGCAAGAGATCAAATTCAGATACAAAGCTTGATAAAGCGAAGATGAAGAGCCAAAGAAACTCATACTTTGTCAAAAAAGCTACAAAGGGAAAAAGTTCCCTCTTC
>CATKHJ010572905.1:0-13651 GCA_949750685.1 Vernicia montana | reverse complement strand
CAACTGTCTTGAAGGGTCTGAATATATAGTAGAAGGGATGGGGGACTGTTTTCCCATTTTTCAGATGTGGGATTCGGATCAGGGACGCGCTGCCGCACAGGGCCCCTGCGGTACCGCAGGGGGACCCTGCGGCAGCAAAGGGCTGCCGCAAACACACCTGCGGCAACCGCAGGAGAGCCTACGGCAACCGCAGGCTTGGTCTGCGGTACTGCAGGCTCTTCCTTCGGGACCCGCAGGCCCAAGTTCAATTTTTGGGCCCATTTTCTGCTTTTCTTCTTCCGCTTTACCGCCGCTCTTCCGCCAATGGTTAGTCAGGTTCAACCATACTCTGAGGTGCAAAATTAAGGGTTCACACCTCTCTACCTCTCTTCTTGGGCCATTTCCCTTCTTTCTTTCCCTTCCTTTGGCTGCTTTGATCTATGTCGACCCTGTTAGTATGACGAAGTCACTGGCTTTCCTTATTTCGATCTTTGTTGTATGTATGATTACTTCGTCCTCGGCTTGGGATCTCTTCTTCATTGTCACCTCCTGGTCTGATTATTTCTTACCTTACTCTTTCCCTACTTCTCTTGGCTACATGATCTTTATTGTGTGCTTCTGGTGGTGTTGATTTGAAGTCTAGCCTTCGGTTAATATTTACTTCGGGTTCTACTTTGGTAATTGCCTGAGTATTGAGTGTTGGAGTAGTTTGTGGAGTTTGCAGGGCATTAAGCAATAATTGTAAGGCAGACACAACTGCGAGGGTTAGTATAACATATTGGTTATTGCTTGAGGTTGGGACTATAGCATTCAACTGTTGTAATGTTGACGCTACATCAATATGTTGAGTTTGCCCATGAGGGATAACATGAAGTTCGGCAAATTTGAGAGGTTTTAGGATCTCTAGGAAGATTTTCTCGATTGTTATTATCTCCTGACTAAGTCATACTTTTTTGGATCAAGTTTTCTTTTTTACAAGTCACTTATTTATAAAAAATATGAGGAAAGATTTAATTAATCATTTCCCACAGACAGGACCAATTTGATAAAGTTGTTTCTAGTTGAGGTAGAATAGTTCAATCTTCTCTGGATTGAGTTTGAGTTGGTGTGACCTGCAAGCATAAACGAAAGTCAAGTGGGCTAGACCTAGCACCTAGCAAAGCCACTTCAACGATCAAGTTAGTAGATTGACTCAATTTAGGTGACCAGTAACAAGATTAATCCTTGCTCTAGGTCAAAAGCACTCTGTTATGATAAATTTTGTATGTTTATATGTTGTGTGTACCTGCGAGGGTTGATTTTTGAGGTATTTATAGATTGCGAGTCCTTACGTGGATTGAATATGGATTTCTAAAGCAAGTCGGATTAAAATGGCTATTTGTTTGTTTCAGTCTTAGACTATAAACCTGTCTAGTGATAATGCTAGCGTTCCTGGCCTTTCGATATTGGGCTTTTATGTAAATTAGACAACTGAACCTAGACCATTACATTCTTGATTCAATTCGGTATGTTTTTTCCCATATCACAAACGATCTTAACATGCAACAAACAAGATCTATAAACAAAAACAAAAGTAGCTGCACCTCCATCAAATACACAGTGTGGCTAATTAAACATCTCAACCAAATATAAATGATGAACATGCATCTGCAATACGACGTCACCTTGCAATTCAAACTAATAATACAAGAAATTCTTAATTTTATATAGAATCAGGAATCAAACCATGATTCCAATATCAAGATTTCTCATGTTCTTCTTGTTCATTGAATATTATTACTGGTTTTGTTCTGCATTTTTTTTTCAGGTCTATGGCTTTTAAGGTAACTCAAAATGTCATTCACGTACTTGTCCTATTTTTCTCTATCACCAAACAACTCACTCATCTCCTTACTTTTATCTCTATAAATCTTTCCCTCTTCACTTACCATCACCAATCTCAGTGCCTCTGCCACTGAGTTTCTCGTAAATGATCCATCTAACTCATTTCTTGGTATCGAGTATCCAATCCTCTTCTCTTCCAAAACCTTTGCATTTATTCCTTAGTCTGCATAGAATGTCAAAAGAATTAGACCTCTCCCAAACATAAGTCCTTCCACTATTGAGCTCCACCCTGAGTGAGTCAAGAACCCACCCACTGAGTTATGAGCTAATATCTTTAGCTGAGGTGCCCAACTCGTGCAAACCACGCCGAGTCCTTTGGTTTGCTCCTCAAACCCTAGTGGCAACTCAATCAACTCAATATCCGCAATCCTACACTGAGTCCTGAGCACCCAGAAGAATGGTAAACCGGAAAGCTCTAACCCAAAAGCTAACTCAGTGAGTTGGGCTTGACTCGATTTCGCCTCGCTACCAAATGCTATATATACAATTGAACCCATTTCTTGCATATCAAGCCATTTATTGATAAATCTCCACTTCTCAATTTTATCTTCATCTTCAATTTCATACTCAGTAGGAGGCAGTTGGCCAACCGGGAAAATCGATTTTCGGTGTATGGACTGGAGAAGTTGAAGCCATTTGGGTTTGAATTCAGAGCAAGACCGAACCGCTATAATGTCGCTGGATTTGAGACACTAACCCCACCGAACAAAATCGTTGACCCCCGAGACATTTTCCTCAACACAATCAAATGTATTTTTGATATCATAGTACCTATATGCTACAGTTGTCGGAAATGTAACCCATTTAGGTTTGACTGTGAAATCTTCAAGCTTTTTCCTATCATCGTCACCGTTGATCAAGAATTCAGATGGACCTAAAAAAGCCACCATGGGTGTAGTGCATATAGTGAAAAATGCACTCTTAATACCTGTTGGAAAGAACGAAGATCAAAATAAAAAACAAATCTAAAACTCAACACTCAAAAACAAAAACTTCTGCAACTCTCTCAATTCTTATTACTGAATTTCTTTTCTTTTTCTTGATGATACATTGCAGAGAGGGAGGGGGTATTTATACTAACTTTAAACCAATACAAACTAAACAACACATACCTAACTTTCACCTAATATGCACCTAATACCATACACGTACACCTTAAAAATTCAAACAAACCAACTCCTACATGAGCTGTATTATTTCCACTAACAATATCAGAAGCTTTTTTAGGCTGGGCTTTAATCTTAGGTTGAGTTTTCAATTAATCTTTGGGCTATAAACAAGTTTATATTTCAACACTCCCCCTTAAACTTGTTTTATAAGACCAAGTAACTCCTTATTCTGGTAAGGTCTTCATACTTCAATGGTTCGGTGAAGATGTTAGCAACTTGATCGTGTGACTTGACATACTCTGCTTGTACATCCTTTCTTGCAATGCATTCCCTGATGTAATGATATCGAGTATCTATGTGCTTGCTTCGATCATGATACATTGGATTCTTGGCTAATGCTATTGTTGACTTGTTGTCGATGCGAATATCCATTGGCTCTTCTTGCTTCAAGTCTAGCCCCTTTAACAAATTTCTGAGCCAAATTGCATGACAAACACATGAGGTAGTAGCTACATATTCGGATTCACATGTTGACAAAGTGACAATTGGTTGCTTCTTTGACATCCACATGAAAGCAGTATTTCCCATGAAGAATACAAATCCTGTAGTGCTTTTTCTATCATCTATATCTCCACTCCAATCACTGTCGCTATATCTAATAAGCTTGTAATTGTTAGAAATTGAATAGAACATCCCAAAGTTGATTGTACCTTTGAGGTAGAGAAGAATTCTCTTTGCAACTTTGAGATGAGTGGTTGTTGGAGATTCCATGTAGCGGCTAACCAATCCAACTGCATAGAGAATATCAGGCCTCGTGCAAGTTAGATAGCGTAAACTTCCAACTAAACTTTTAAAGTATGTTGAATCCACGCTTTCTCTTTCTTCATGCTTGGATAATTTAACTCTACATTCCACTGGCGTGCTTATCGGCTTGCAATTCTCCATCTTGAATTTCTTGAGAATCTCCTTTGTGTAACTTTCTTGTGAGATGAGAATTCCATCATCTTGTTGTTTAACTTCAATGCCAAGGTAGTACGTCATTAACCCAATGTCTGTGATCTCGAACTACTTTGCCATTTCTTTCTTGAAATCTTTGAACATATTGGGGTTGCTTCCGGTAAAGATCAAATCATCCACATACAGGCACACAATTAAGACATCTCCATCTTTGATTTTGAAGTAGAGGGCATGTTTATATGGACATTTAATGAAGCCATTCTGTTGGAAGTACTTATCAATCCTGTTGTTCCATGCTCTAGGCGCTTGCTTCAATCCATAAAGAGCCTTCTTCAATTTTAGGACTTTATTTTCATGTCCTTTCACAGCATAACCCGTCGGTTGTTTGATGTAGACTTCTTCTTCGAGGACTCCATTCAGGAAAGCAGACTTTACATCCATTTGATGAATCTTCCACTTATTTTGAGCTGCTAGAGAAATAATTAGTCTAACAGTCTCTAAGCATACAACAGGAGCAAATACCTCATCATAGTCAATGCCAGCTCTTTGACTGTATCCTTTTACAACTAGTCTCGCCTTGTATCTTTCTACCTTTCCATTTGCATTCTTCTTCACTTTGTAGACCCATTTGACACCAATTGGCTTGTGTCCTTTTGGAAGTGAAGCGAGTTCCCAAGTGTTATTCTTTTCAATGGATTTGATTTCTTCATCCATTGCATTTCTCCATCTTTCATCTTGCGCAGCTTCTTAATAGCTCACTGGTTCACAATCAACAAATAGACAAAATAATGTAAGATTATCTACCCGTTCAATTACTTTATAAAGATCTCGAAGGCTTCTTGTTCGTTGCATAACTCTTTCATCTAGACTACCACTTGAAGATGATGAAGATGATTCATCTCTGTGGGTAGTTGATGTTGGCGAAATAGGTGGTGTAATGAGTTCTTGCTGAGGTTCTTCTTTTCTATCTGTTGGTGTTTGCTCTGTTTCCTCGAACTGAGGAATGAAGTTGAAATCATCTGCATGCAATCCAAAATCCCATTCTCCTTCTTCATCAAATATCACATCTCGGCTAATCACGAACTTTTTGTTGTTCGAATTGTATAACTTATACCCTTTTGAATGAGTAGAGTAGCCAATGAAGATGTAACTTTCACTTTTATCGTCAAGCTTGCTTCTTCTCTCGTTTGGTACATGGACATGGGCTATGCTTCCAAATATTCTGAGGTGATAAATATCGGGCTTTCTTCCGCTCCAAGCTTCTTGTGGTGTCTCTCCGCAAACACTTCTTGTTGGAGATTGGTTGGATAAGTAGACTGCAGTAGCCACTACTTCAGCCCAAAACTCTTTTGGCAAATGCTTATATTTGAGCATACTCCGTGCCGTATCAAGGATGATTCTATTTTTTCTTTCTACAACTCCATTTTGTTGGGGAGATCTCGTAACAGTGAGATGACGTTGAATTCCATTTGCTTCACAAAATTTCTGAAATTCTTTAGAAGTGAATTCTCCTCCGCGATCTGATCTCATTGCTTTGATCTTTTGGCCACTCTCATTCTCCACAGCAGCTTTAAATATCTTGAATACTTCAAATACCTCTGATTTCTGCTTCAAGAAGTATACCCATGTTTTTCTTGAAAAATCATCAATAAAAAGAAGGAAATAGTTATTTTTACCGAGAGAGCTTGGACTAATTGGTCCACACACATCAGTATGAATGAGTTCTAGTGGCTTATCGGCTCTTAAGTACGATTCTTTTGGAAAGCTATTCCTGAATTGCTTCCCAAGTAAACACCCTTCGCAAAATTGATCATGATGGCTGATGTGAGGTAGTCCTTTCACCATTGTCTTTTTAGATAACAGTTTCAAGCTTCCGAAATTGAGATGCCCAAATCGGAGATGCCATAACCAAGATACATCTTTATAGCAAGCTTTCATATACTTGGCAACATCATTTTGAATATTTAAAGAAAACAATCTATTATTTAACATATTTACTTTGGCTATTAGATTTCCTTTGGCATCTCTTATAAAAAGACTACAATCTTTCATATGAATATCATAGCCTTTTTCTAAGAGCTGACCGAAACTCAAAATGTTGCATGTCATATTGGGCATATAATAGACATCGAAAATTAACTGATGACTACCATCTTTGGCTCGAATAAGAATGTTACCTTTTCCTTTTACTGATATCTTTGAGTCATCTCCAAAAGAAACATTTCCAGCCACTGATTCATTGAGCTCTATAAAAATACTTTTTCTTCCACACATATGGTTGCTTGCACCAGTGTCGAGGTACCAAGTATTTTCTTGATCTCCAACATCGTCTTTGCAGGCTAGTAGCACTGTCTCCTTCTCATCGATTTTTGCTTCCGCATAATTTGACTTTTCTTCTACCTTACTACTGGGAGCTCTACATTCTGATGCATAATGTCCATAATTCTTACAATTATAACATTGAACTTGAGATTTATTGTACCTCGAATTTGAGTTGCCTCTCCTACAGCCTCTTGTTGAACTTTCACCTTTCTCGTAGTTGTTGAAGTTGCCATTGTTAGAACTCCAACCTCTTCCACGACCGCGACTTCCACCTCGTCCATGGCTTCTTCCTCTACCTCGGCCACGTTGGCTTTTATCATTGCCTTGGCTTTCATGCATATCCTTGACTTGTAGCTTGAGGAGTTGCTCAGCAATCCCTTGCTTCTTCTTATGCTTCTCTTTATATGCTTGCAAAGATCCTTGGAGTTGCTCGATCGTCATTTCTTCTACATCTTTAGTTTCTTCAATTGTTACGACAATGTGCTCAAATTTGGGATCTAATGAACGAAGTATCTTTTCCATTATTCTCACATCTTCTACCTTTTCACCATTTCTTTTCAGCTGATTAGTAACAGTTGCTACTCTTGAGAAATAATCTTTAATTGTTTCAGATGTTTTCATGTGTAAGGATTCAAATTCACTTCTTAAAGTTTGAAGACAAACCTTCTTTACTTTTTCGACTTCTTTGTAAGAGATTTGCAGCTTCTCCCACGCCTGCTTAGCGGATCTTGCTTCCGAAATCTTCTCAAAGCCATCATCATCTAAGGCTTGATATATAAGGTAGAGAGCTTTCTTGTCTCTCTTTCTTGAATCCTTCAAAGCTGTCTTTTGATTTTGTGTAAGAGTATCTTCATTTTTTGGCTCATCATAGCCTTTCTCTATATGATATCCAAAACATCGTGTGCACCAAGTAGAGCCTTCATCTTGATATTCCAATTGTCATAATTGTTGTTGTTGAGTGTTAGTACTTGGAAGGATGCCACACTATTTGCCATAACTCCAAATATGGAAAGAATTTGCAAAATTCGATCACACGGATGGATCCGGAACGTCGAAAAATCTTAAGATGAACTTAGACCGAAAAGTCAAACTTTGGTCAAAGTCAACTGTCGAAAAGTCAACAGTCAACGGCTTGACAGCTTGGTCAGATGGCTCGGTCAACTGGCTCAGCGGCTTGGTCAATTGGCTTAATGGCTCGGCCAACAGTTTCACTAAGTCTGACTCAGCTCAACTCAGTACTCTGACTCAAATCAACTCAATGAGTCAACTAAGTTATATGGGCAGCAAACTTCCGGCAGACGATGGCGGCACGTCGGAGCTCCGATCAGGTTGATTCCGGCGGAGTTGGATTCGTCTTTCCAAAAGCTTTGATTTGATATGCTACACTCTATATTTCCAACAATGCTCTGATACCAATATATTGGAAAGAATGAATATCAAAATAAAAAACAAATCTAAAACTCAACACTTAAGAACAAAAACTTATGTAACTCTCTCAATTCTTATTACTGAATTTTTTTTTTTTTTTTTTTTTATGATACATTGCAGAGAGGGAGGGGGTATTTATACTAACTCCAAACCAATACAAACCACACAACACATACCTAACTTTCACCTAATATACACCTAATACCATACACATACACCTTAAAAATTCAAATAAATCAACTCCTACATGAGCTGTATTATTTCCACTAACAATATCAAAAGCTTCTTTAGGCTGGGCTTTAATTTTGGATTGAATTTTCAATTAATCTTTGGGCTATAAACAATTTTATATTTCAACAATACCCAGTTGGGTAGCTACTGAAGGGACCCAATAAGGAGCGAAATCGAAAAAGATCCAGTCCGGATCTAATGACCCAAGAAGTTGAGTAATGGGTTCTTCGAGCATGTCAATGGCTTTTTTGAGATAATGAACTTTGTTGGGTGGTAAATCCATGGTGGCCTCAGAATTTGGAGGAAGACCTTCTAGTGATGGCAATGGCAGATTTACATATTGTATTAAAGAGGATATCTGGGAAGGGAGTTTTGGGAGACGATTGATGTTTTTAGAGGTGGAAATGAAGGAGATGCTGTGACCCTTTTGAGATATAAGTTTGGCAAATTCTAGCCATGGTATCATGTGACCAAAGGCTAGCCATGGAAACATGGCTACGTGAATCTTTTCATTGCTTGCCATTGATGATATGAAAAAAGAAAGGTAGCTCAAAAAATTAGAAACCAGAAACAATAGTTTGGGTCGCACTACGGTACCCTGATTTTATAGGTAAAACATGCATTACAGCAGAGTTAACATTGCCTAAGAAATTGTGACATCTTTCTAATAAAGATGTTTGATTTGAAAATAAATAATTTTATTGGTTTCACTTTTCCTTTACCATAGATTTCTATGTTCCTGGACACCTATACCCTTCAAGTAATATAGACCATTGGATTAAAGGAAAAAATCTACACCGTTCAGTTAATCATGACTTTTTTCCCCCCCCAAATTACCCTTTTTTGTGTGATAATCATAATGGGAAATACAGCGATTCATGAACGGCCAAGATTAAACTACCAAACTAGCTTTTTAAACTCATTGGTTAGGATTTAATCCATTTTCATTTTCAACAATAATTTTCATTTTTTATTTTTTATTTTAATATGTAAATTTTTTTATGCATTAAAAATTATAATAACTAAATTTTAAATTAAATAAACTTCAATATCTAAATAAATAATTTTTTATAAATGTATTTTATATTAACAATGGTTTAGTGTTAGCGGGTACAAATAATATTAATTAAATTTTTAAATAGTAAGAGATGAATCGTTAATGGATTCAAGAATGATATAAATAGTAAAAATATTATTTACTGGGTTCATATACGAATAAGAATGAAAATGAGTAGAGTATTTTCGAATATTTAATTCTATTCAATATATTCATATAGATTTGAATATTTATTAATAGATTTGGAATATATAGAAATTTAAAAATAATTACTTAATTGTTCCATGTTTAAGTAAGGTCAGTACATTAGGTACTTGTTAACCGAATTCATTTACATAAATAATTAATTTAAATACAAATAAATATTTTCATACTATCATTAATTAATTATTTATAAAATATTTTATTAAAGAAAATATAGATTTCGATTTTTTATGATATTTAATTAATAAAATTATTAATTAAAATTATAAAAACATTTTTTTTATAAATTATTAATTAAATATTTTAAAATGAAATAGGTATTCAATAGGTTCAAGTAGTATATAGATAATATTTATTAAATTTGAGATAAATATGAAAAATGAGATAAGTAAACGACTTCAAATATATGTAAGTAATTTTCATATGGATCATATTCTTTATTATCTCTGAATATACATATGATAGGTTGTTAAGATTTCACGAGATATATAATAGTTGTTTGATAAAAAATTAGGTATAGTAATTCATGTATAATAAAGTAATTTTATCATTATAGTGAGTAAGTACAAGTATTAACAATTTTTAATGAAAATAGTTAGTACAGTACGAGTATTAATAATAATTAGTATTAGCGAATACACATAATGCTATCAAATTTTGAATAAATACAAATGATAAGGAATGAATTATAAATGAATTTGAGAATGATATGAATAGTATAAATTTTGATTGGATTAACATATGAATATAATATATTTTTAAGATTTTATAAGATTTATTATAATTATTTCTTGTCATAAAATTATTAAATATTCTTTCTAATAAATTATTAATTAAATATTTTAAAATTAAACATGTATTCTATATATTCATGTGTCACACTAGTAGTTTTTATCGAATTTCGGACGAATATGGATTGTAAGATAGTTAAACGAGTTTGAGTATAGATGAGTAATTTTTGTAGGTACCATATTCTATACTATCCCTAAACATAAATATGATAAATTGTCAAAATTTCATAAGATATATTATAATTGTTTCACACTAAATTTTTTTAGGAACCTTTTTATTTTTTGGGTCAATTAGATTTAATTTTATTAAAAATAAAAATTAATTTTTATATGTTTAAAAACAAAATTTTGCTTAACAAAAAAAAAAAAACACAAATTCATCAATTTTAAAACTAGAAAATCAAAACTAATGGATATGAATATATACGGATTGGGAAAATTAAGAAATATAAAAGAAAATTGTATTTATTTGGTGGAAAAGTTGAGGAATATGTTTAGTGGTTAGAAACGTGAGATTTTTATAATTTTTGAAATTTATAAATAATTTTTTTTTATTAAAATTATTTTTATTATTTAGAATTTTAAAAATTAATTTTAAATAAAAAATTTAGATTTAATTTTACCCAAAAAATAAAAATTAGGCATTATTAGATAATCCCATTATTATGGGAATATTATGTAATTAAATGATAAAATCAATTGATTAATTAGTGGAGTAATTTGTGGCTTATTATTATTGAATATTTGATCATATTACTTATATGCATTGTATTAAACCATATAAATATATAAAAAAAAAATTGAAAGAAAAAAAATTAATAAAGAATAATGAAAGAAATAATTGGATAAAGAGATAGATTATATATTGATTACATATAATATGTTGAATGAATTTATATATAATTAGACCCTCAAATTTTAATAGCTATCTTTTAAAATTGATACTTTCGTAATTATATAAACTTTTAACATTTCTTAAATATTGTATATCCAATACAAATATGATTCTTATGTATTACGTGAAACACACTTAAATAAAATAAATATAGCTACATTAGGTTTTTATGTCAATGAATATAAATTATTTAACTGAATCACGTAAATCATTTATTATTATTTTTCTCTCCTATTTCCTATATTTTTATTTGTTATTTCAATTTTAATTTTAGCAAGTACTATTTAATGTTAAATAATTTTAAATTTTATCAAACCAATTTTTAAATGTTAATTGTTAATTTAATCATAAAATTAATTTTTAGCTTTAATTAAATAAAAATGAAGGGTTAGAATTTACTACACTGAATCCAATGATAATGTGAGAAATACTTATAAAATAAAAACTCTGACACGGGATATTTGATTATTGTCCTAAAAAAATCAATCAATCAACTATTATTAATATTATTATTTTTGCCAAATAATCAATCAATTATTATACACTACCAATGATCACTAATATATCTACTCATGTCTTGTAGATATGGTACCAAAGAACGAGCCTAAACCCTTTGTATGAAAAAAAGTTAGTGGGGAGAGAAAGAAAAGAGGGAGAAAGTGAGTGGAAGAAAATGAAGAGAAATGAATATTTATTTTCTCTTAATATATTTGGAAATGAGAAAAAATGAGGGGAGAGAGTTTATAATTTTTATTTTTTTGGAAAAATATGAAGCAAAAGTGGAAATTGTTGTAAATTAATAAAATGACAGTTTTATTCTTTTTCATTTTATCTCTAAAAAGTTAGTGTGATGTATAAAAAATAAGGGTAATTTTGGAAAGTTAATTTTATTTGATAGAAAAAATTAATTTCTCTTACTTTTCTCCTCATTTTTAAGTGATTAAAAATTATGGGCCCAAGTGATTCACTTTTCCCTTAATTTCTCCTCCCTTTATTTTCACCCCTCTCCAAACAAAGGGTTAAAAGCCCTGTGCTTTGCCCGATGTGGTCTCAACAAAAATTATTAAAGTGCGCCGTCCATTATAAGTAAAATATTACGTAGACTCAGAGCTACCACTATTTATAATCTGTAAACGTGCAAGGAAAGAGATGGTTGATTATATTATCAGAGTTGGCTTTTATAAAAGTTACATAAAACATATAAATTAGATACATAACACATATGAATTGTAAACAAGCTAAGAATAATACTACTTCCGTTCTAAAAAAAATTGTCCAATTTTTAGATTTTTTTTTTCACACAGTTTAAAAAAAATCATTAATTACTTGTTAACTCATAAATTTTATTATATCTTTCCATTTATACACTTACTTATACTCATTTATTACTACATTTTTTATTAATTTTAAAAATACACAAGTACTACACTTTTCAATTAATAAAGATAAAATGGATAAATACCTATATTTATTTTTAGAGTGGGTAAATATTTTGAGACATTCTAAAGAGAAATAGTGGACAACCTTTTTAGGACGGAGGGAATACAATTTAATGATTAAGTGATACATATCTAGTAGTTACAAGAGAGTTATCAGATCAAATTAGTTGTGTAAGCATTATTATTATCAATATTCTTATTAAAATTGGAAAAAAAGCAACTTATGAAACTTACTAATACCACACAAGCTACAAAAGAAAAATTATCATAATATGAAATAAAATTGCTAGTTAAGACTTTTTTTAAAGTACGAATATTGGCATGACCAAGTAGAGTATGCCATATAGAAAGAGAAGCAAGGAAGTGAAGGAAGAGTGGCGCCAATCAAGAATGGAAGCGTGGTGATAAGGCAAAATTTCGAACATTTCGAAATCTCACTTCACCAATTGGTAGGTCCAATTTTCATTCAAGTAATCAATTAATTTGTGTGTAAAACACATATGCAAAGAAAGAAAAAATAAGAGTAATCTAATTACTTCTTGAAGGATCCTTCTTTCTTTAACAAATAGCTCCTCAAATGTGAAGCTTCTAGATCATCCACACCTAGTTCACCTTCAAGTTTCTTTTGATTTTCTTTGGTTGTTCTTAAATTCCTCTTTTAGTTGCCTAAATATAATTCAAGATCTTTCCACTAAAACCTTTGGAAGATTAGGTTTTCTCTTCTAATTGTTTTGGACTAAATAATTTTTCAATTGCAAATAATTTGTTCTTTCATAAAGAATTAAGAAAAGAATTTGAAGAATAAAAGAAAATATGAAGAAATTTTTTCTTCTTTTCTTTTTGTTGGGCCCACGGGTACCAAAGTGCGAAATAATAACAATCAACAAAAATAACACTAGCAATTTAACGTGGTTCACCCTTAATTTTAGGCTACGTCCACGGGACAAACTCCGAATAAAATACTTATACTATTACAAATAGTAGGTATAAGAGAATCTTCTCTAGATTAATTCTAGAGGTAATATAATATCAAAATGAGATAAACCCAAAATAGTAACACTCACAGTATTTTTCAAAAATACCCCAAGTATTTTTTTCACTATTTTGTCACTTCCCTTTTTAGAAATTATTTCCTAAAAATACATAAAACACTCTTTCAAAATTTCTTCAGAGAAATTTTCTCTGACTCTTTAAATTGCCTGTGCAATTTTTCTTGTGTTTTGCTTTCCATTTGCATGGCTATTTATAGCCATGCAGTGTGCAAGATTTTCAAATGAAAATCTTGGTTGTTGAGCTAACAGATTGAATGAGTGGGTTGTTGTAAATTACAGAGTGAGTTTTTGACTTTTTTTTTT